>JAACJN010000253.1:0-66318 GCA_013368555.1 Collybiopsis confluens | reverse complement strand
GCATCACCGGATTCAGACGAAGCCTCATATACGTGCAACCCCGTGCGACGCATCACATGATGGGGTGCAAGCAAAGCCCTTGTAGCGGCATGAAATCCACGCCGTCAGCAGAGGGGAGGGGAAAATCATGAAAGTAAGGAGATGCCCCCTTAAAGCCAGTTACTGAGCAGTGCGTCAGCGTGTTGTTCAGTGCCTTGAGGAACAAGCCAATAGTTCAGGGGGTATGTGCCTAGCAACAACACTGTAGAGATTGTGCAATGGAGGCGGCGTGAATTCCAAGCCGCCTTCCAACAGTGGTTGCGAGCTGACTGGATATCGTCAACTATTGTTGCATTGAGGAGGAGGGCACTGAAAACATCAGCGCCAATAATGGGCCAAAGTTTAAGCTGAGCGTCATCGGTGAAAACGGCCAGACAATTTGGCTGAGCGTCATCGGCGAAACCGGGCCGGCGTTTCTGTTGACTCAATCTCTTCCCACCTACTCCGTCTATGCCGCTGACACCTACATCCCCGTCGCCACATCATGGCACGTCACCCGCAACGCGGCCTTCAACGTTTCGAAAAGGCTCTCAGCCGGTTGTGGACTTGTATGGCCACCAAAGCGGTGAGTCTCATCGATCAGCCAGGATGGATCTATGTATTCCGGGAGGGGGATCTGTGGAAAATTGGAAGGACAAACAATTTAGAGAGGAGAGTCCGAGAATGGTGGCAAGTATGCCCCGTTGTGCAGAGGGACTGGATCCGGCACAGCGTTTGGACTCTGTACAGAAATTGCACAGGTGCGTACGATTATTTCTCGTTGTTTTCGTCCGTCTTGACAATTCGCAATACCGACCTTTTATTTAGAATCCCTGATTCATCTAGCAATTGAGACGGTCTGCATTTCTCATCCACATTTCTGGTACCATGAGTGTCTGTTTTATTTTTGGGTTTCCGCTACCAATCTCATCATATATGTACCTGACAGACGGCAAGATCCATTGGGAGAAGTTTTACCTGGGCGACGAGCTTGGCAATACCAAATTGATTCTCCTTATAATTGAGAATGTTGTCAATTTCGTTTCAACTAAGTATTGATATTAAATGTTGTACTTGTAGTGTTGCTCAATAGCTGGGGACAAATGGTCTTGAAGCAGAGACAATGCCAGAGCCCTATGAGGTTGGATACTGCTGATGGGTGAGTTTGATTTTTAAGATCTTATGTATTGACAGAATGGCCAACGTGTGAATTGTTGGTGCATTCTGCGCTGCTGGTGCGGCATGATCCACGCTGCTTTGTTTTCTTCTGTTTCCCAGGAAGTGTTGTAGGTTGTGTACTCACAGAATTTCCTAAGTAATGATTGTTGGTGCGTGCTCCCCTCTTTGTGCGGCGTGGATTTCTCCTGTTGCGCGGTAACTGTTTTGGTCACCATCATCATGTGATGCATCTCACAATTGTCTCCGTATGTAAGGCTCCGTCCCTCAAACGGGGATGAGAAGGGGGGGGGGGTTAACGGATTAATGGGTTAAGGGGTCAATGGATTACTGGATTAATGGGTTTGATTGATGGCTTGATTGATTAATGGGTCAATGGGTTTCTGGATTAAGGCACATGTGCAAAAGGGTAGAGGCCGTGCCATGGAGACCACGTGGATTCTATGCCAGGAAGACAAAATCCAGTGATCACAGAGGGACATGGGCCGACGAGTATTAAAGTCGTGCAATCGAGGCGCCGTAAATTCTACGCCAGCATACAAGACTGCTGATAGCAAGGCAGCATGAATTCTACGCCGATGTGGAGTGACCAAATCATATGTCATTCAGAGGGTGTTGGGCACGCTTGAGCGAAAATGCGCAGAAGCAGGACTGGCGTGGATTCTATGCCGACTCTGATGACATGAGTTTTCAGTGCCCAAGTTTGCGGCAATGGAGGATCAGGTGCCAAATTGGCCACACTTGATTGTGGTTCCTCCATCCCTAGTAGACCAATGGGCAGCCAAGCTCAAACGTTTTTTCCGAACTGATCGCATTCGTCTTGTTGTCATGTTGACGCGGGCTGTCAATTGGGCTCACGACATGAACAATATTCACAAATCTGAGGGGCTTGCCGGCGTGTTTGTTATTGTGCTCGTACCTTCCTCTGTGAGAAGCGGCGTAGATTTCACATCGTGTTTGTACCTCTAATGTGTCTGCCCTTAGGGTTTGAAGCGCATGTTCACGCAGTCGCAATCAAGGATTGTGTTCAAGGAAGTAAATGGGCTTCCTTGGTTGGCCTATGTTCAACCAGCAGATACTTTGCACTTGTTTTTGTAGTGCTCGACTTGGATCAACAAAGTTCATGATGCGCAAAAAGGCACCCCGCTCTGGAGGAGCATGCGCGTAGTGTTTGAGGTCACTTTGGTGAAAGTGATAATGACAGCGATGCCCTTGATGGAGGTTCCAAAAGTGATAATGACAGCAACGCCCTTGATGGAGGTCCCACCGGTACAGCGGCCCATTAATCTTTTTTCTTTTTTCTCATTCCGAGGTTTCCTAGGATTTTCTGCATCTTGCGAGGCTTCCGTTTCCACCAACCTTGACGTGGCCGGCATTGGCCAAACTCACTGCACTTGTCCAGGATCTGCGGCTGGTGAAAGCAAAAACAAATGCCGACATTTACCAAAGTGTGATCAAACTTGCTGCCAAGGACAAGATTGTTGCCGCCGGAAGTGGTCTTGCAAGTGCCACACTTGCTACACAGCTGGTGACAATGTTCCAGCGGCACCTAATCCCATACACAATCCGCCGTGGCCCGGAGTCCCACAACTGGGAAGGTAAACCGCTGAACACGCAGCTTCCCCCCTGAACAATTATCCATGTGGGGCTTGAGGTGACGGAACATGAGCGAAACGAGTCTTATTTGAATTTGGAAGAGTCTGTCACGATCAAGAAATTTGACGTCAATACTCATGGGGTAAGTCTTTCTATCGGCGTAAAATCCAAGCCGCATTTTGACCCTTGCTGCAGGCGTTCTTTTTAAAAGGGTGACAGGTACTAACAATTCCTGAGAAGATGCCCGCCTCTCTGAGAGCCATGACGAGAGAGGAGCTAATTGCGCTATCAACGACCAAGCTCAAGGCAATGTTTGAGCTCGTCCACAAGATTCTCACGGTTGGCCCTGAGGCATACATGCCTCTCGAGTTCAAAGGCTCCCACAACAACATTGCGGACATCGGCAAGCTCGGCGTCTCGGACCTTATCAAGGGATGGGACCTGCAGCCGATCCCTCTTAAACAGAAGGGAGAAAATGAGAAAACCATCGTGTACACCTCTTTCCAGGCTCACCATGATTTTCTAGTGCAAGTACATGTCAAATTCCCAGATATGTGGACTTCATTAATGTTGCGCAGGGATTTGAATTGTTCGGCATTAAGGCCGTTTCAATCAGCGGCACCAACTCCGGCGCAGATCACACAAAGACTATCAGGATAAAGGGGGATGATGGGTCCGGAGGGGGGTGCAAGGGGGTGCAAGGGGTGGGGGGCACAAGGCAGGGTGAGGTGCAGCAAGGGGCAAGAAAAAGGTGCAAGGGGTGCGAGAAAAGGTGCAAGGTACAAGGGGAACTCAGCCCGAGAAGAAGGTGCACAAGCAGAGGGTGGGGGTTAAATGTATTGAGGTGCAAGAGTGTTAAATATACGAGCAAGCAGTTAACTGAGGTGCAGCGGGTGCAAGAGTGTTAAATAAGACATAGGTGTACGCATGACTCAGGGTTGTGTTGCCGTCTCTTCCTCCTTTCTTTGCCATGCCCACTCTCAGGGAGTCCAACAACAAAATCAAAAAGAAAAAGAAAAGTAAGAAAAGTAATGAACCCGGTAAATACTTGCATTTTTTTTTAAAAATTTCATTCCAACCTGACCATCACTTTTAGAGAGCAACTCCCCTGATGCAGACGCAAGTGTTTTTTTTGTTTTTCTCATCTATTTCTTAGGGTTTGCTGACTTGTCTCGTATCAATAGTCTATCAACCTTGTCCCCTATTCCCATGATATTGATGATTTATTTACAAATGCAACGCTGCGCCAACTTCAAATCACTATCAATTGCATTCACCGCCTTATTATTTGCATTCCATGCGAGGTCGCACATACCTGCACCTCTATCCTTCCCCATCTGATGGACCAAACCTCCGAGAAGATGGCTCACAAGAAACGGTTCTCCCTCAACTCTAATATCCGCTTGTTACTTTTCACCCTTTTTAAATGTTGCAAAATCTTCTTAAAGTATCCCGCGCTGCACGAGCTAGAAGAAGATTTCCCACTCCATCCCATTTCCGGTCTCTCCGTCGAAGAAAAAGTCGCTTGTTCTTACTGTGCTCTTGCATGCACCACCCGCTATCTTGACATGCATTACAAGGAAAAACATTCAACCAAGCCTCATTCCAACAAAAGCTTGATCAAACTATGTAAAGCCCAGATTCTCAACCGAGGTGCCACCAGGTCCTTTTTCCAGGTCACTCACAATCCCCCACACCTCACCGTTCAAGATTCATCACTTCCTTCTTCCTCCTCTTCCACGTCAGTCTTGGCCCCCACCACCGCCGGCGTCTCTATGGCCAATCCCACCACTCATGGTAGCAGTTCCTCCCTTTTCACTTACACCCTCCCATCCACCACCACCATCAACAACCGGTTCATCCAACTGCGCAGAGAAATTTGAGGCCAAATTCTTGCCCACCGCGATGACCAGGCTGTCGACAAGAGAGAGGATGAGGACTGGGATGATGATTGGGCTGTTGAGGACAAGCTCAGGTATGGCTTGCTTGGGCCATTGAGCAAATCTGGCATTGGGGGCATGTCAGCAGTGGAAGATGTTCTTCACAATGTCTTTCTGTCTTTGTGGAAGGCGGAATGGTTTCCGCGCAGCAGAGAAAATCAGTCCGAACTGGTTGATCCGACTCTTTGCTTCCTCGCTCTGAGCCATCTGAATCTGGGAGGGGATTTTCAGTCACCAAAGTCTTCCTCAGGCTCCATATCCAAGCTCTGTTGGTCAATCAAGCTCACCTTCTTGAGTGAGATTCACCGCTTAATAGAGACAGGAGAAGCGGCGGACCAACTGGAGGCATTCACAATGGTCAGTTATTACATTGTAGATCACCGGGTCACCACCTTTGGTTCTCTCCGCATCCTGACTCATTTTGCTTCCGCTGAGGGTTTTGCTGGTTCCTCTGATCCTATAGTGCTCTGGATGGACTACGGTGTCTTCAAAAAGCTGCAATTCAAAGGGAAGCTAGTCACTCTTGACCATATCTGCACCATTCTCCACAACCTAGAGACCCAGCTGATTGAGATTTGGGAAAGAGATATCCTGCTTGGCACCAAACTATATGTTCCCTTCAAACCTCTACTTGATGACCTAATGGACACCCGGAACTGGTATTCTTTTCTTGACAACTCCAATAATGAACTACAGCATCACTTTCATGCCCTTCCCAACGCAATCTTCAGCTGCAATGAACTGGCGAACAAGTTTTGGGTAAACAGCAGGGCCGAGGAGTCGGAGGGTACTTTGAACCTTCTGCGGCGCCGAAAGTGGTTAGAACAGCTTTCAAAGTTTGAGGAGCTTTTGATAACCCTCGTTGAGATGACAAGTGGAAGGCCTGCTCGGGGTTCAGAGATCACGGTGATGATGGTCAAGAACACTTGCCACCGCATTTGCAATGGTGTTGGAATGGAAGGCCAGCTGGTACTTGTTGGCAGGTATTACAAGACAACCAGTATCACTGAAAAGGATAAAACTCTGCCTCGAGCGCTCAGTGCATTTGCTGCCAATCTATTCATCCAACTTCATGTCCTAGCAAGACTCTTCTTTGCCAAGGTAAGTTTGAGATTCCAAACCGAACCTGGAGATTGACTAACATTACCATTTTGGGACTTCTCCTCCTTCCCAGTATCTTGCACCTAGAGTGTTTCCGACCCTCAAGGACATCGATATCAACTATGAAGTCATGGCGTTCATGGGCTTTGCCAAAGCAAAGTCCGAAACTTAAAAGACGACCGCCATCCGCGATGCTTATCTTTGGTTCTTCGGATGCCCCTGTCCATATTCGGTTTGATGGGGGAAATATGATTTTGAGGGTGAGGATATACTGTTCAGAATCCAGCCAGGAACCAGCCGCTATGCTTCAACCGGCTACTATGCGGAGTTGCCTGGACCCGTGTGTCTAAATCAAATTTACTTTATTAGGTAGCCTACATTGTATTGCTGTCTCCGGTTCAGCCAAATATCTCGCAAGAAACACCACTCAAAATTGGAATGGCAGACTCGTGTCAACTTTGTAGAGGAACATGGTACCAGAGGTCGAAGTTGACTGGCTTCTTCGAGCATGTAATGCCAAAGCCTGTTGAAGGATTCGAGTCAGAGTCCTGGGAACGCACAGATTACTTAAATAATCATGTGACTATTGTTTGTTGATTCAGCACGTGAAAAGCTTTACCTATAAACTGCTGCACCCCTTCTCCTTCAGCTGTGCTCGAGACCTGTGACTAGACCGGTCTGCTTGTAGCGCTGTGTTTCTCCTGTGTCAATCTCTTGCTTGCCAGCTCACTGTTCTTTGCCCCACCTCTCGAGGCAAATCTTGACTCTCCACTCATCCTACACACACAAAAATATCAGGTCTGAAGCCGCTCCTATGTCTAGAATCGGCGAACGCGAGCTGGAAGCTTTGTTGGACTGGTTGTACGTCCCTGTTAATTTGGAGCCTGAGTATCCAACAGATTCCCACCTCTTCCTTGCCCAACAAGCTTCAACGGCCCCTTCTTTTGTAGCCATGCCAAGATGCTAGAGCTGAGCATCAGTCAAGTTGCCCAGATCAGAGCAGGCAACCCCGACATTAGCAGCCAGAACACCAATCCCTGTCTGATGGAGGACTCCATGTTAGATATGGGTCATCCCGCCCCAACTGTACGCCTTTGCTGAAAGCTTCATCCAAAGAGCGGGACTGCCCAACTTCTGTTCACATCCAAGCAAAAGGAAAGGAACTCAGTGGAGACAACCCTTCTGAGGTTCGATATTTAGACTCGAGGCAGGCCTTACATTTCTATTTCTAACACCTTGCCTAACAATCAATGTCTACCAGACACACTCCTGAGCGCGCTTCTTGGCAACAACGCTTTTACGATGCAGAGAGGGAACGTGCAGATAACAGCTTGGCCCCCTCACTGGCAAAGAGAGAAGGAGAGAACGCGGTCGATTGCGCAAAAAAAATAACAGATACGACCGTTTAGATCAGCCCACTATGCTGATGGTGCAGACTCCCTCCTTTGATGCGACAGCCTTTCCGGTCTCAAAACTAAAGTGGCAGGGTATACCTTTCGACCCAGAAAAAGCTCGGCAAATCCGGAGGCAATGGTTTAAACGGAGTATGACGTCTCTCTCTCAGTTTACTAGGCTGTACTTTGACCAGTATGCACGCCACATCTCTGAAGACTAACACTACTGCTCAAAACCTTTTTAAGGGAAATCAACGTACCCACATTTGTAGCAGACTCCTGTGGTCAGATATTCATAGCTCGGTCAGCTCAACCACAGTTCATCATAGACAATATGCAAAAGATTGTTGACAAGGTTAAGTCCTTTGTATCTATTTGCACTTGGGAATCAAAGGCTGCTAGAGAAGCCAACCTCCGAGGTGATCATTATTTTTGTATCGCTGGTCCAGACCGCCAAAACAAGCAGGTGAGTTCTTTGCTTCTAATTCCAGTTGGTATCCTCACTATTCTTAACAGAGACCAGCATTCCGACCCTGGGGGGTAGAAAATAAAGAACATGTAGCTAAGTTCTTTCAAGAAGGCTGCGAATCATAGAGTGAAGGTTTGTAGATGACCATTCGTTTATAGGGCAAACGACTGCGTCTCATTGAACAGAATAGCGGTGATCAACTTCCCCTGCTCCTTGCTGGGACATCCTAGGCTAATTATACTTGTCTGGATCTTCTTTGCCTTTACAGAACGTCAATATGGACGTTCAGTCGAAATCGCTGAATTGACTCTGTCGAGACGGGAGGTTCTGTTGAATGTAGTGCTGAAACACTTGTACTATGACCCCAATACTCATACTTTACCTATCTGTACTATATCCATCATTAGAAGTATAATAGTTGTACAAAACCTACAACTGGACATAGAAAGTTGAGTATGGCGGAGTTTGGTTACTTTTTGGCAGGCCGCAAAAATGTGGACACCTGTTTTCACACCTCATGCGTTTACATGCAAATAGTACCAAACAAACCCCTATTCCTTATATGTCTGGAAGAGGTTGAACAAATCTTGACTGTGACACTAGAGATATTTTGCTTGTCAATAACAAGGCATTAATACCACCAAACCTTGCTGTGATTACAGTCCTTGCACTATCAGTTTTACACCCTATTTAACAGGTTATGGGCCCCGAGTCTACAAACTGAGCACTGATTGTTGAAATCCTTATTGAACTTGCTATTGTGGGCTTTTGTGACATTTATTGTCATTGTGATTAAAGTGCGAGTTTTTAGACTGCACATTGTGTTTGTGGCATTCACTGTCACTGTTGAAAAGTGCGAGTTGCTATACTGCACATTGTTACTATTGGGATCTACAACTTGAAGACACTATGTCTGAAACTATCAAGTTTGCAAAACTTTCAAACTCCAACTACAATGATTGGAAGAGTGACATGCAAGCCCATTTGGGTGAGCATGGTCTATGGAGACTTGTCTGTGGCAAAGAACCAATACCTAGTAAGGCGGACCTGGTTGAGGACTGGGAGACAAAAGCAATCAAAGCTGCGAGCAAGATATATCTTGCTGTAGGCCAGGATCAGAAAGTCCATATTAGGGAATTTCTGGAGGATCCAGTTGCTATGTGGAAGAAGCTCGAGTCTGTCCATGTTTCCAAGAAGCCAGGGGCTAGGTTCAACGCCTATGATGACTTGTTCACCATTTCCAAGAAGGAGGATGAAACTTTGATGGATCTCAGTACCAGAGTGACCGAAGCTATGGCCAAAATAAAGAATTTGCGGCCAGCCAAGTTTACTGTGGACGAGTTGGACAAGGAGTTGGAAGCTATGTCTCTTATTAGAGCACTTCCTGCAGATTACAAACACCTCACATCTGCACTGATGCTGTTGCCAGAACTGGACAAGGACACTGTCCTAGAACTGTTCAAAGCAGAAGAACTCCAAAGGACAAAAGAGGAGCAGGCTGTACAAAGAGCTGCTGCAGCCGCTGCTTCCTTTGTTCCTAGAGGTAGAGGACGAGGCAGAGGTGGATATGGTTATAGAGGTTCTGGGGGTCATGCAAACATGATCTGTTTCAACTGTGGGGAAAAGGGTCATTTGGCATATAACTGTCAACAACCCAAAAAGAGCATTCAGGCCAATAGGGCTCAGGCAGAGGCAGATGAAGTTGTTGAAAATGCTGGATGTGCAAGTGCTTTATCTCTTGAAAATCTTCATAGCAGTTTTTCTGACATTGTTTTATGGAATACAGACACAGGTGCCACTTCTCATATGACTCCACACAAGAGTTGGATTCGGAATTATACCCCTCATAGAGTTCCAGTTCGACTTGCAGATAATAGAGTAGTGTACTCTGAAGGGATTGGAAGTGTTTTGTTTTCTCCTACTATCAATGGACAAATGGCTAGAGATATCGAGTTTAGTAGAGTACTGCATGTTCCCGGGCTTAATAATAATCTTCTTTCTGTTCTATATTTGACAAAACATAAAGGCTTTAATGTACATATTAATAGAGATACCATGGAATTCTCTTTGAATGATACTGTCTTGTTTACTGCTTCTGTTAATGATAAGAACACAGGGTACTTGAACGGACATACTAGGTGTACATCTGGTGAAAGTGTTAATGTTGCGTCAACTCTGCCTTTGAACCTGGACCTATGGCACCGACGTTTCTTCCACTGTAACTTGGCAGATGTCAAGAAACTGCGGAAGGAACAGTTGGTTGAGGGATTTAAACTTGATTCTGATGAGGCACCAGACCCAATCTGTGAGCCTTGCCTTGCTAGAAAGATGCATGCAAATCCATTCCCTAGTTCAAATACTCGAGCCAAAGATGTACTAGGACTGGTACACTCTGATCTCCATGAAATTGGCATTGTCTCCCCTAATGGATATCGCTATTGGATCACGTTCATTGATGATAAATCGCGCTTCAGAGCTGTTATGCTATTAAAGAAGAAGAGTGAAGCATTTAGTGCCTTCAAACAGTTCAAGGTGTGGGCAGAAAAGGTCACTGGGCGAAAAATTAAGATCCTGAGGCATGATAAAGGGGGAGAATACATGTCCAATGAGTTTATCAAGTTCTGTAAAGATGAGGGTATTGAAGTCCAAAAGACTGTCAGGAATAGACCCCAGCAGAATGGAGTGGCAGAGCGAGCTAATAGGACAATGGAGGACAAGCTGACTTCTGCACTGGCTGAATCAGGTTTACCAAAGACATTTTGGGCAGAATGCTTAGCTGCACTTGTTTATGTGTGGAATATGTCCCCTACATCTGCATTGACCAAATCTACACCATATGAGGAATGGTACAAGAGGAAACCTCGAGTTGAACATTTGAGAGTGTGGGGATGTGTTGCTTATGTTCATGTTCAGAAGGACAAGCGAGTTGCTTTAGGTTGGCATATGGAAAAGTGCATCTTTATTGGTTATCCTGCGGGTGTCAAAGGGTGGAGATTCTGGAATCCTCAGACAAAGAAGGTAGTCATTGCTGAACGAGCTGACTTTGATGAGAGATATATGTATTCCCCTATACTGCCCAAAGACAATCAACAGGTTCATGTAAAAGAACCAGCTGCTGTGACAGAGTACTATCAGCCATTACCTCCTGATGAAGAGTTGCAAACTCAACCACCTCCAATGGAATACCAACTTGTACGCCCTCAGGGAGATCAGGATGTGAATCATGATCAGGAGATTGTGAATGATGAAATCCCAGACGGTCAAGATGAGGAAAATGCAGATGATCGTCCAATTGCTATCAGAAAGTCAGCCAGGAATAGAAAGCCACCTGGTGAGTACTGGAAAGTCGCACAGCCTGCACCTGTGCAGCCTCGGCCTGTTATCCCTAATCCCAATCAATATCGTGAACCTACTCCTGCCTATGATCCTGAGCGCACAGATTCTGAGTCTCATTCTGATTCTGATTTTGATTCTGGTGAAAGCAATGATGGTGAAGAACATGGTCATATGGTTGCTGCCATTGCAGAACCACAGACATACAAGCAGGCAATGAGATCTATAGAGTCTCAGGAGTGGGAAGAAGCAATGAATGAAGAGATAACTGCTCACCTCACAAATGGTACATGGGAACTGGTGGAATTACCATCTGGCAGAGAGGCGATTGGATCAAAATGGGTGTACAAAGTGAAGCACAAAGCTGATGGAACTATTGAACGCTTCAAAGCTCGTCTTGTGGCACAGGGTTTCAGTCAGAGACCTGGTTTTGACTATCTTGAGACATTTCAATGTCACTACTGAAGCTGAATATATTGCTTCTAATGTGACACTGTCGGCAAGGAGGTTGTTGCATTACGATCTCTGCTCTTTGAGCTAGGCTATAAGGTTACAACACCGTCGAGTTTGATGGTAGACAACCAATCAGCTATTCAGGTTGTGAAAACTCCTGAGCACCATGGGAGAATGAAACAACTGGATCATTCAAACAAGTGCAGCTAAGCATTCTGCCCAAAATGTCTTTGGTAAACCTGATTCAGCCAGTGCAGAAGTCAGCTTGTCCTCCATTGTCCTATTAGCTTGCTCTGCCACTCCATTCTGCTGGGGTCTATTCCTGACAGTCTTTTGGACTTGGCTGGCCGCAAATCCTTTATTTGGCCATAGCTTCGGTCACTCTCGTACTGAGATCCATCAAAGTTTCATCCTCCTTCTTGGAAATGGTGAACAAGTCATCATAGGCGTTGAACCTAGCCCCTGGCTTCTTGGAAACATGGACAGACTCGAGCTTTTTCCACATAGCAACTGGATCCTCCAGAAATTCCCTAATATGGACTTTCTGATCTTGGCCTACAGCAAGATATATCTTGCTCGCAGCTTTGATTGCTTTTGTCTCCCAGTCCTCATCCAGGTCCACCTTTGTAGGCATTGGTTCTTTGCCACAGACACCTGAATCCATAGACCATGCTCACCCAAATGGGCTTGCATGTCACTCTTCCAATCATTGTAGTTGGAGTTTGAAAGTTTTGCAAATTTGATAGTTTCAGACATCTTCAAGTTGTAGATCCCACTAGTAACAATGTGCAGTATAACAACTCGCACTTTTCAACAGTGACAGTGAATGCCACAAACACAATGTGCAGTCTAAAAACTCGCACTTTAATCACAATGACAATAAATGTCACAAAAGCCCACAATAGCACGTTCAATAAGGATTTCAACAATCAGTGCTCAGTTTGTAGACTCGGGGCCCATAACCTGTTAATAAGGGTGTAAAACTGATAGTACAAGGACTGTAATCACAGCAAGGTTTGGTGGTAATAATGCCTTGTTATTGACAAGCAAAATATCTCTATTGTCACAGTCAAGATTTGTTCAACCTCTTCCAGACATATAAGGAATAGGGGTTTGTTTGGTTCTATTTGCATGTAAACGCAATGAGGCGTGAAAACAGGTGTCCACATTTTTGCGCCCTGCCAAAAAGTAACCAAACTCCGCCATACTCAACTTTCTATGTCCAGTTGTAGGTTTTGTACAACTATTATACTTCTAATGATGGATATAGTACAGATAGGTAAAGTATAAGTATTGGAGTCATAGTACAAGTGTTTCAGCACTACATTCAACATTTGACGCTTCCAGGCCCAACAAGGAGATTGTGTTTTGGAATTGGGAATGAATCAGTTGGATACATCTTTTGCAATAACAGCTCACATCATGAACCAAATTTGAGGATACAGCAGATGATGGGTACAGGGTACTTCAGAAATAGAGAGGGGTTTCAGCACCACACGCGTCTTCCCAGCCCTGACCTTACTCGCTCCCTCCACCTTCCTTGTCCCTTCCACCCTGTGTTCATCCAATCATTGTCATTCACCAATCTCAACAGTTTCTGCCCTTCCCTGTAACACGCTTCACACATTGCATGCAGTTCCATCTGTCTTACATCATTGTCATCCCTACCTGAACCACTCAGTGGGTGTTCCCAGCTAGAAGAGGTGCAGCAAGGATTGTCCAATAGTGGAATGTTGCGCTCAATCTCCCACCAAACAGCAAAAAGGGCAATGGTAGAAAAGAAGAGGGGTCTCCCAGCATGTCGTGAATTGGGCTGAGTCCATTTAGGCTCATCATCATTGTTGTTTGGAAGGGTCAGATGCGATTGGGAAAAAAAAAGTTCTTGTGAATGTTCTTCCCATTTCCCTTCAACCTGGAAAGGAAATAGCCTTTTATTGGAACAATGCTTTCTTGTCTTCCGGTTCTACTGCCCATTATCTCCTCCACATTGCTGGCATTCATCTTCCTTGTCTCGGCACCTTTATCTGATTATTTTCCCAAACATCCCAACTTTCAAGGAATGACCTTCTTCTGGGAAAAGCCTGAGGTTCTTCTTGCGTATTGTTTAGCTTTGACAGGTAAGTTTACCTAAAGTTGACTAAAGTTGACTAAATGACGCTTCCATCTTAGAACTGAGTCTCAGGGGTCTTGAAAGGATCTCCGGGTCTACCGAGTATAATAGCCTCACAAACGCAGTCCAAAATCCCCCATACCCAATGGCAGAAGCTGGTCCATCACTGCCCTGCAATCATAGAGGTTGCCTGCCCCACCAGCCCATCTGTCTCCTCAAAATTAAACCCGACTACCCTCTTGCCACATCCAGAGATGGAAATCAGGCTCCTATGAAATCATATTTTCAAAAAATCTGAGAAAAGGGTCCCCCTCCAGCTCCTGCAAAATCTTACTTTCAACAAATCCGAGAAAAGGGTTCCCCTCCAGCTTCAAAGACAACTACATCCTTTATGTTTGACAAGACTGTAGCCTGCACAATGAGGCTGGAAATGGAGTGTTGCCTGTTTGAGCACTTTCTGGAAGACATATAGAGTGTGCTGATTGGAGATAGTGAGCTCCCCAATACGATGACAAGCATAGATTGAAGCGCAGCTCAGAACTGTAGCAAAGAGTAGATCATCATAAGAATGATTTCTGTTGATGTAAGCTAGTTCAATGTGTGAAACTCGAAGAGGTGGTTTACGACGGACTGGTGATATCAGCCCAAATCTTCTTCGATCCACGGATTGTAGCTTGCACAAGTGGATCAGCACGTGAATCATCAAATTTGGGGTAGAATTGCTTCAGATAGTGATGAGCACCTGTTAGATACTTTGGACCTGAAGCAATGTGCTTTGATGTGAATGCAATGTAGCGAGAGAGAACAGAACAGAAGTGAATGTAGTCACTGTTAAAAGGGTGTAAAACTGATAGTGCAAGGACTGTAATCACAGCAAGGTTTGGTGGTAATAATGCCTTGTTATTGACAAGCTAAATATCTCTAGTGTCACAGTCAAGATTTGTTCAACCTCTTCCAGACATATAAGGAATAGGGGTTTGTTTGGTTCTATTTGTATGTAAACGCATGAGGCGTGAAAATAGGTGTCCACATTTTTGCGCCCTGCCAAAAAGTAACCAAACTCCGCCATACTCAACTTTCTATGTCCAGTTGTAGGTTTTGTACAACTATTATAATATAGTACAGATAGGCACAGTATGAGTATTGGGGTCATAGTACAAGTGTTTCAGCACTACATTCAACAGTCACGGACCCCAGTAGTATAGCCCTGCTTTGTAGAGCGTTCAATGGAATGGGACTGTAGGTAAGCCACAAGAGTGTCTAGTTCCTTCAAGTCCATTGGTGGGCAAGCTGAGCGGTGTGTAGACCGCTTTGGCTCACCCAGGGCATCTAAAAGCACTCTCTCCATTGCGCCGGCAGTAGATCTCGAGGTGGATCAAAGAAGCGGACGCAGTATGAAGGGAATAGAAGCTTGAAGTCTTCAAGTAGTAGCCGTGATAGAAGATCAGCTCTGATATTCTCTTGACCAGGAATGTGCCGTACTCGGAGGTCTATGCCAGTATTGAACACGATGCCGGCAATGGCAAGGAGAATGGAGTTGTGGGATGATTCTCTAGCATATAATGAGTTCATGACATGGATGGAATCCAGACTGTCCGAGTATATGAGGACTTTGAGTGGAGGAGATGGCATGGTGGGAATGTGATGAATGAGAGAGACTCTCGGATGGCAAGTAGCTCTCTGAAGAATGTATCTACTGTAAGCTTTCCCAAAGATGGTGTGAGCTGATAGCAGAATCCATTCCCTGCATAAACAAAAGCAAGACCGGAGTTGCTTGCATCTGTCCATCCTACAAAGTCTGCATCTGCATCGGTCCATCTCTGAGCATCCACAAAGCGAATCCCTACTACGGACTGCAGTGTATCTGCAAACCATGTAAGGTCACGATGTACTCTACCATTGATAGGTATTGAGCGAAACTGAAGAGTTTTTCCGCTCATTTTGCGGTACATCTCATTGAGAGCTGGCCTGGCCCAAGGCAGAACATTCAAGGACCAGTTCAGTGAACCAGCTAGCTGCTGCCAGATGCGGAGAGGTGCTTTGCGCTGTTCTGATGCCAGAAAGGCATTGATTTCGGAAATCAAAGTCCGGACTGACTCGACAGTGATGGAGATGGAGCCAACAGCAATGTTAACCCAGAAGCCAATGATCTTCAGCTGTACCCCACTCTCCTGTTTATCATCACCATAGGGACAGTTAATGGCTTCCCAGAAAAGCAGGAGCTGAATTTGGCGTTTGGGGCGTTTGCAGCCATGAAAGAGTGTGAGATTTCGTGAAAAATCCCAGCCAAAGAAGTCATCCATGTAAACATGTAGACCAGGTATGCCTAGCTTCTCCGAAGCAAACCAGCACATCAGTGCAGAAACACTGCACCAACAGCGAGGAGATGTCCGGGTACCAAACACTAGACAGTGAACAATGTGATATCTGCCATCTACCTGAACCACCTGACAGAGTTGCCAGAGTGGATGACCGTGCAGGTTAAGAAATGCTTTAGCAACATCTGATTTGAACAGGACTAGTTCCTCATCTGGATGCTCCTTCAGTACATCGTTGATAACCTGGCCAAAGGTGTGCATGTCATCGTATCTCACCTTGCCCTCAGCTCGGGGAATGCCATCATTGAGTCCAGACCGAGTTTGGTCCATGACTATGCGAGGTTTTCCCCTCTGCCACACTACAAACATGGGAGATAACCGCATGCCTGGTAGGAGTGTGGAATCAGGTGGCAATGGCTCAGACCATCGCTCTGCAGCTACTTCTTCATCCCTGTGGGCTCTCAGCACAGTGATATCTTCTGGTTCAGTCACATAGTTCTCCATTTGTTGATTACACTCTTCTTTCCATTCTGCATCATAGAACGGCCAAAAAAAGCCTTCATGTAGTGAGCGCATAACAGCTCTCAGAGCACAAAGGGCTGGTTAGGGTGTGTGGAAAGCAGAAGCTCTAACCGATCTACATTGAATGGAGTATCAACTTTGATATACTGGGACATAGCCTGTAGAGTAGACTGAATGTGAGGATCATTGAGAAGAGAAGGGAGCAGATAGTGTTAAAAGGGTGTAAAACTGATAGTGCAAAGACTGTAATCACAGCAAGGTTTGGTGGTAATATTGCCTTGTTATTGACAAGCAAGATATCTCTAGTGTCACAGTCAAGATTTGTTCAACCTCTTCCAGACATATAAGGAATAGGGGTTTGTTTGGTTCTATTTGTATGTAAACGCATGAGGCGTGAAAACAGGTGTCCACATTTTTGCGCCCTGCCAAAAAGTAACCAAACTCCGCCATACTCAACTTTCTATGTCCAGTTGTAGGTTTTGTACACCTCTGCATCTCGCACTCAGTGTGTCAATGGTAGGCCAACACTGGGCACAAGGCCCCAAATCGCAAATCGAATGGTACAGGGAAGGTATGGAAAGATGTAACAACTAAACTCAGTAATCATGATAAACATGAAGACAAAGAGGGAAGGGAAGGGAGGGTGACGAAAAACTGCTTTAGAAGCAGTACAAGCTAATCCTAGGCCGAATCAGTATCATACACCTTCAAATCATACAAATCTGCGCACTTAGAGCTCTCCAATCTGAGATCTAACTATCAAGAAGCTCCAGATAAGCTTCCAACAGTGTGTAGATCTGTACAGATGTGTGGGAAGCTCTGTTAAGTAACTAGATCACAAAAGACGCGGCGGAGCCATACCAGATCCTTTGTATCTGCAAACTGTAAGACAATGCTTGTATAGTCTTGTCAGATGTAAAGGATGTACTGGGAACGATGTTAGAGCTTTCAGAGCTGCAGAGAGCGTACAGGCGTCTTACCCTTTCCTACACTGATGAGGGTAGGGAAGACAAAGGGCTTTGTCACTAATGAATCATCTCTGACATCATCACAGCCTCTGCTCGGAACTCCGGCACTGCAATGATGGCATGATCCAAAAGCGGCGGTTAACCTGCCTGGCTCGAGTATCAAGTGTACAGATTGTCATCTGACCTGAATACTCATAAAACCTCCACAATGATCCTAACAACCCAGAAATGTCTTTTTGGTGTAGTTCACAAAATCAAACATTGCGAGAGAACGACGAGAGCTATGGTGACTGTATGGTATCAGCATGACGCCCACATAGTGGGAAGTGTCTGACATTCACCAATAGCCTCTATGTACTATCGGTGTTGAGTATAACGCAAATCAAATTTCGGAATCATAACTCGGCGAGTTGAGACTATGAAATTCGACTTGATCTGTGTACACTGTACAGGAAGCATGTGGGGTTGTGTATAGGATCAATTGGAAGGGAATATCGTCCTCTATCATGGTGTACCACAAGGGACCAGATGTAAGAGGACTGTGTGTGTAGTAGATAAAATGAACTCATGTGCATCAGATGATGAGTTGTGCATTTCAGATGGGTCTGACGTTTACAGAGGCCTCCAGAAACACTCACACAGCTTGTCTTCATGTCGAACATACTAGGTGTACATCTGGTGAAAGTGTTAATGTTGTGTCAACTCTGCCTTTGAACCTTGTCCTATGGCACCGACATTGCTTCCACTGTAACTTGGCAGATGTCAAGAAACTGAGGAAGGAACAGTTGGCTGAGGGATTTAAACTTGATTAAATACTCGAGCCAAAGATGTACTAGGACTGGTACACTCTGATCTCCATGAAATTGGCATTGTCTCCCCTAATGGATATCGCTATTGGATCACGTTCATTGATGGTAAATTGCGCTTCAGAGCTGTTATGCTATTAAAGAAGAAGAGTGAAGCATTTAGTGCCTTCAAACGATTCAAGGTGTGGGCAGAAAAGGTCACTGGGCAAAAAATTAAGATCCTGAGGCATGATAAAGGGGGAGAACACATGTCCAATGAGTTTATCAAGTTCTGTAAAGATGAGGGTATTGAAGTCCAAAAGACTGTCAGGAATAGACCCCAGCAGAATGGAGTGGCAGAGCGAGCTAATAGGACAATGGAGGACAAGCTGACTTCTGCACTGGCTGAATCAGGTTTACCAAAGACATTTTGGGCAGAATGCTTAGCTGCACTTGTTTATGTGTGGAATATGTCCCCTACATCTGCATTGGCCAAATCTACACCGTATGAGGAATGGTACAAGAGAAAACCTTGAGTTGAGCATTTGAGAGTGTGGGGATGTGTTGCTTATGTTCATTTGCTATCAGAAAGTCAGTGAGGACTAGAAAGCCTCCTGGTGAGTATTGGAAAGCCTTTAAAGATGTTTTGTCAAATATAGAACAGAATAATGATTATTATTAAGCTTGGGAACATGCAGTACTCTACTAAACTCGATATCTCTGGCCATTTGTCCATTGATTGTAGGAGAAAACAAAACACTTCCAATCCCTTCCGAGTACACTACTCTATTATCTGCAAGTTGAACTGGAACTCTATGAGGGGTATAATTCCGAATCCAACTCTTGTGCGGAGTCATATGAGAAGTGGCACCTGTGTCTGTATTCCATAACACAATGTCAGAAAAGCTGCTACGAAGATTTTCAAGAGATAAAGCACTTGCACATCCAGCATTTTTTCATGTGTCATGAGTTGCGATTATTGTTTTGAAGACTCACTCTCGTTTGCTACTGCGTAACATTCAATGTCTGTAGTTGAATTGTCTCATCTAGCATATTTTCCTCCATGTTTGAATGGCCTCCTCATAGTCTTGGTGCAGTGTAGCCCATTGAAATTGATCAAGAACACTTGGTGAAAAGTTGATTTTTCTTATGTTCGAGGTTCTAGTAGTAATATTATCCACAGCGCATGATCATGAGATGGATTCATATTCAGTTGACAAAGACCCTAGTATACATTGCTTATACTAAATCCTCCATCTAATCATATGCGTTAAATCTGGCAGCTGGGCAGAGAAGGACAAAATAAGATATACAATCATGATATTGAACAAAATGCGGGCCCCAATGGATACATTGCTTTCAGAGTGTTTGTGTATTCTGCCGCAACTTGCACAAAGCCGTCAGTGCTGGCTTGGAAGCTGATAATAGCTTGAGTCTTCTGAATAGCAAGAACCTGAAAAAAATTGAAATCAAAATTTACGGACTCACTGATCTGCTTTTCTCAATTCTCCATACTCCCCAATTTGTTCACAGTGTAGAATACAATGTCCTTCCCCTTTTCTCCATGCGTTGGATGCCATCCGGCAGCATACATGTGGCCGTGACAACAAAGGTCCATCATTATCCGTGGATTTTTTATCCCCGTGCTTTCAGCTAGAAGACTGGGAGCACAGTTAGGCAGTGAAACAGTTCAGAACAGCACAACACAATACTCCATTCATAGCGACAATGTTACTGGTTACTGATACATATTGCATCATTGTGTGAATAGAGGTTTTGTGTGTGGCTTGAGTGACGGGATCCATCTTATCCCAGATCTGATCCTGAATCAGTACTAGCTTGTCACAATAAAGAAGTTATACATACATGATTGTCGCTTCAACAATCATTATAGATTCCTCAATGCCAATCTGCGTACCAGGCCTCTGCATATCGCACTCAGTATGTCAATGGAAGCCTACACCAATACTGGGCGTATAGGATGAATTGGAAGGGAATATAGTCCTCCATCATGGTGTACCACAAGGGACCACTGTGTGTGTAGTAGATAAAATGAACTCATGTGCATCAGATGATGAGTTGTGCATTTCAGATGGCTCTGACGTTTACAGAGGCCTCCAGAAACACTCACACAGCTCGTCTTCATGTCAATCATATGAGAAGTGGCACCTGTGTCTGTATTCCATAAAACAATGTCAGAAAAACTGCTACGAAGATTTTCAAGAGATAAAGCACTTGCACATCCAGCATTTTCAACAACTTCATCTGCCTCTGCCTGAGCCCTATTGGCCTGAATGCTCTTTTTGGGTTGTTGACAGTTATATGCCAAATGACCCTTTTCCCCACAGTTGAAACAGATCATTTTTGCATGACCCCCAGAACCTCTATAACCATATCCACCTCTGCCTCGTCCTCTACCTCTAGGAACAAAGGAAGCAGCAGCTCTTTATACAGCCTGCTCTTCTTTTGTCCTTTGGAGTTTTTCTGCTTTGAACAGTTCTAGGACAGTGTCCTTGTCCAGTTCTGGCAACAGCATCAGTGCAGATGTGAGGTGTTTGTAATCTGCAGGAAGTGCTCTAATAAGAGACATTGCTTCCAACTCCTTGTCCAACTTGTCCACAGTAAACTTGGCTGGCCGCAAATTCCTTATTTTGGCCATAGCTTCGGTCACTCTGGTACTGAGATCCATCAAAGTTTCATCCTCCTTCTTGGAAATGGTGAACAAGTCATCATAGGTGTTGAACCTGGCCCCTGGCTTTTTGGAAACAATGCCTCAGATCCTGATTGTGATACCCTGCTGTTCAATTCATGGGATTACAGAGATGCGTGGAAACAATGCCTCAGATCTTGGTTCAATTCATGGGATTACAGAAATGCGACAGGCGAGTACTTGACCCCATTTAACCCTTATGGGGCGATATTCCTGCGCAGAATCGTTCTTAACATTGACGTTCCCTGTATGAGCATTGACTGTGACATGCCCCCTAAGCGCACCCCTCATCTATCTATTAACACCTAGTATTTATGGAGGAACATTGTCTGCTCAGGCCCTATCCATGACACTGTGTGCTCTCACACATCGGCTCAGCTTTGTCCACCACTGCGGGTCTCTGGGGTGTTGTGCTTGTGCACCGGCACTGCCACTTGTCCTCGGTGGACCATGAGACTTGTCCCCTGTTGAACTCATGGTCCACTGAGGACTTGTATGTCAACCCAAAACTATACTATTAATATTATATGGGATCCAGGCTATCTGACAGAACCCCATTTGAATATTCTGTCGAGGCCAGTGGTCTGTATTTTTTCCATTTCCAGTGAGAATTAATGGCACTGAGTTTATAATGTTATTGCAGAGCCTCCTCCCAGTGAGTTATGGAGGCCTGTGGGCCGCTACAAAATATATTGGGCCTACCCCACAATCAACTCACAATACGTGCTAATGGAACACTCAGAAGGCTGCTTCAAAGGACTCTGGTGCGATTGACAATTTTGTGGATGAGCTGAAGAAACATCAGAAGCTCAGGGACTTGGGTGCTACTGATTTCCTACTCAGTATGGCTATTACAAGGGATAGAAAGAATCGCAAACTGTGGCTTAGTTCAAAGCAGTATATAATGCGCAAACTTGACGAGTTTGGCATGACTGATTCAAAGCCTGTAGGTACACCCATGGTTCCCCATCAGCACTTGTCAAAGGCTGAATGTCCCAGTACACCAGCAGAACAAAAAGAAATGAGGGATGTTCCATATATGGCTGCTGTTGGTTCTTTGCTGTTTCTGGCCCTGTTAACTCGTCCTGACATTGCATATGCAGCTGGAGTATTGTCACGGTTCAGTCGTAATCCTGGCAAAGCGCACTGGATTGCTGTAAAACGCGTGTTCCGTTATTTGAAGGGGACTGTTGATATGGTGTTGGAGTATGGGCCAGATACACAAAGTAATGACTTGCTCACTATTATGAGTGATGCAGATCATGGGGGCAACAAAGACAATGGCAGATCTACCACTGGGTATATAATCAAGGTTGGATCAGGAGTGGTCAGCTGGTGCAGTAAACTGCAGCCAGTAGTGACATTGTCAACAACTGAAGTAGAATATATTGCTTCTAATGTGACAGGCAAAGAGGTTGTTGCATTACGATCTCTGCTCTTTGAGCTAGGCTATAAGGTTAGAACACCATCGAGTTTGATGGTAGATAACCAATCAGCTATTCAGGTTGCGAAAAATCCTGAGCACCATGGGAGAATGAAACAACTGGATCATTCTTACTTCTGGCTTCGTGAAAAAGTTGTCCATAGTGTGCTGATGCCTGTATACTTGCCTACAGAAGACAATGCAGCTGACCTTCTCACAAAGTCCCTTACAAAACCCAAAGTTGCACAGTTCAGAAGGATAATGGGAGTTGTAGAAAAATGACCCCTCGTGATGTTGTGGAAATGAAAGAAGTGCTGCACCAGGGGGAGGCTGTGAAGGATATGGTGCACCACTGTGGTGAAGATAGGCTGGATTGCAAAAGTGTTTCAGCAGGGGGCTGTGTTGAATGTAGTGCTGAAACACTTATACTATGACCCCAAAACTCATACTTTACCTATCTGTACTATATCCATCATTAGAAGTATAATAGTTGTACAAAACCTACAACTGGACATAGAAAGTTGAGTATGGCGGAGTTTGGTTACTTTTTGGCAGGGCGCAAAAATGTGGACACCTGTTTTCACGCCTCATACGTTTACATACAAATAGAACCAAACAAACCCCTATTCCTTATATGTCTGGAAGAGGTTGAACAAATCTTGACTGTGACACTAGAGATATTTTGCTTGTCAATAACAAGGCATTATTACCACCAAACCTTGCTGTGATTACAGTCCTTGCACTATCAGTTTTACATCCTTTTAACACGATATAACTGCCAGTATCTTTGTCAACAATAGGAGCGCCCACTGTTTTTGGAAAACTCCACTTCTGCACCATCCTCTGTTGCATCTCCTATCTACGTCTCTCCCGGAGCATTCACCTATTTTCTCCCTGACATGGCCATGGTTGCCACTATCGCCACCTCTGAATGCGTTTGAATGGGTCGGGGAGGAACCTTCTTCCCATTCTCCCCAAATCAACGGTGGTGCGAGTGTGATTCTGGGCGATGATTCTGCAAACGGAGGCAAGAATGGATGCAGGTGTAACATTTGCCTTAGCATATATCCCCATGGGTTTTGGGGTTTTCTGTTCTTCTGTCTACTATCATTATCATTATCCTTTCTTTGTTCTTTGCCCAGGGTTTTTTCTTTATGGCTTTTCTTCCCGGCCTTGCCGGTTAATCTCAATGGGCTATCGCTTGCCAACCAGCTTGAAACATCACATATCTTACCCCATTGCAATGCATCAGACCCATGCACTTTTAGAATGCATTTTTTTCAATCTTAATCCAGTATATGTACTTATTACAAACAGTTTAGATGTAAGGAATCACAGATTAAGTAATTGGGAAGCGGATTGGTTTTGCAGTGAAGAGTTGTACATTAGGTGAAGGTTACTGGGCTGGAAATGATGAGAATGGTATCGCAAATGTGAAATAAGTTAAAGAAAGTGCGGTTTATTGTCAGTCACCATTCATTGATCTTTCAGCTCATCATATCTTTTTTTTGTTTTTACAAACCACCCATGAGAGCGGTGCAGCAAACCAGAATGGAGGACAGCAATGATGCCAGGATGGCGACTCTGAAATAATGCATAAGAGAGAGACAGAAGGTGAGACAAAGTCAACTCACTGTTCATTTCCGCCGGGCCATTCTTTCTTGGAGATCCCAGAAGAAAATGATGGCTTTATTGTGATTGTAACTGGGTATGTTCTTGTTTTTGGGGTAGGTATTAAAAAAAGCGCGGTGTTCGCTCTCTTTGTCAAGCCATTGCTGGAGCTATAGCTCCATCTCTGCTGTAGCTGGTCACAGTCGGATTCATGAGTGTGGTTTGGATCAATGGGCTTTTGTGGCTCACCAGCCGGCGCAGAGGAGATGATGTGTGAGGAACGAGGGAGGGATTCTAACAGAATCTGGTTAACTAAAGAAGAGCTAACATGAAACAGACATACCTTGGGTCAATTGACCTTAGAGTAAGCATAATAGCCTAAGCTGGTGGTGCCCTATAGGAAGTTGATGAGCAAATGTAAAGCTAATCCAAGAGAACATACCTGTCTTGCCGAGCTCATTGCTGGCAAGGGACCTCTAAATCTATTGAGGTTGTTGGTGACTACAAGAGCCAGATGAGGAAGAGCAATAAAATGTGCAGGACAAACACATGCCATACCATCTTGGAGCGCACCACGCAGGTGGATGATTTGAACTTGCGCATCGCGCTTTTCCCTCTCAAGTTGTTTTACAATCAATGGTAGCATCTGCAGAAGTCAAGATTCGCTGAATTATCATGGCAGTGGCGGTTATGAAAAAAAAACGGCGTGATGAAACATTGGAGACCAGATGAAGGGAGAGGTTGAGATGAAAGAAGGACCGCGGAATGAATGAAAGAAGGGGTGTGGATGTCACAATGAAAGAAGGAGAAAGAAAGGGCCGGCGTGAATGTAACGTTTGGTGACGTGATGCACAGTTTTCATGCCATTTGACTCAATATATCCCGACCATGTCTGTGGACACTGATCAAGTAACGTCAGATGGTCCGTGCACCAGGTCATGTCAGATCATGCTATTTTTTCCTTTCTTTTTCTACCCACGGGCCACCATTCTACGCGACGACCGCATGCACCTTACTCTTCCGCTCCAAAGGGCCAAGTCCCACCAAAATTTTGAGCCAGAAAAGCCTTCTCCTCCCACTTCCCAACTACCTCTTCCACCTTTTCCGGCGGTACAAACCTTGTACTTACGTTCCTTTGTTCTCTGTATACATCCAGCAATTGACAGCCCTTGCAGAAAGCCCCTGACCCAGCTGGCTCAAGAAATCTTTGTGGTTGCCGTCTCATGGTGATGGTAAGCTTTTACACCAACCCTTCTGCTTTCCCTTGCTCATCTTCAAGTCTGATCGTAGGACACAGCTACTCAAAAACAGATAACTTTTCCCCCAGCTGACACGAACAGTGTTCACTTGTGAGCCTCTTTCAACAACTCGAAACACTTTTCACTTCTTGGATACACAATGGGCATCCCAAGGAAGTTGATGTTAGAGTTTGCGGTGGTGGTCCTGCAGGTAAGTCTATTTATGGTTGTCAATCCTTCTGTTGCTTATCGAGGCAACTGGCGTCTAGGATGTGTCGTTGTGGGTTGATTGGCTTTTGCCGACCCGAACTTGAAGGTGATGCTCATCAAAGGTTAGTTTCGTCGAATCTTCTCATTCTTGGGCCTTTAACGTCTGAATGTTCCTTCCTTAGGTGGGGCAAACAACCGAGACAACTCTTGGGTGTATCAGTAAGTAGTGGGTCAAATACTCCAGCTCTTCGCCTCTTTGACATTTTTGGCCCTTTAGCCCTGGGATCTACATTTGCAATATGCAGAATGATGGAATGTGAGTAGACGCTCAATGCTCTCCCCAGTCAGCTTATTGATTGTGACTTTCTCAGCAATGACAAGGCAACGTTCTACACTGACACGATGGCCTCGTCGTACTTGAGAGGCAGACAAAGCATTTTTCTGTGGGTCCTATATTATTCTGTCTCTGCCGTTTTTGACTCACCGGGCGGTAAGCTCTAGATGTGCAAACATTCTTCATGGTGGATTGTCCATCAATTTCCATATGTATACTCGAGTGAGTGTTTTCTCTCCCTCTGACTCCGTTGAGGATAATCCCTCACGCAAGTGTATTAGGCATTTGCTTCTAATTGGGGTAAGTCTCCAAAATTGACTGGTGTTATCCACTTATTTAGAGAAGAAGAAATAGATGGACAAGTAGAAGAAGAAGAAGAAGACAAAGAAGAGTTAGGAGCAAAAATAGAAACAGGAAAACCAAGAAAAACAGGCTGAGAAAGATGCGCAGTCGCCAACAATGAAGATGAGGTAACAGTAGTATTAAAGGAGATCGGCACAACAGTTTGCAAAGGATCTCCTGGTAACGGATGTAGAATTGAAGTAATGTTGGTCTGAACCACAGATTCTCGAGAGCGAGTCTGACCTTTGGCTCGTATGGACCATTTTGGGATACTACCTTCTTCTTTGAAGTCGGCAGCAGATAGAGCCAAACTAGGGCTCTGGCTTTCTGGCGGATAACGTAGTTGGTCTGACAACCTAACCAAACCTACTGATTGTGTTTAGTGTTGGGAAAGGTCGGGTCGGGTTGTGACCTCTGAGGTCAGGTCAGGGTCAGTGAGGTCAAGGTCAACCAAAATCCTGACCCTGACCCTTGAGACAAAGTCGGGTCAAGGTCGGGTCAGGTCAAGGTTCACTCCAGAGTTAAGTTATCTAATCTCATTATCCTATCTTATCTATCTTATCTACTATCAATTCAAAAGAAATAAACCAAACGACAAACAAATCAGACAACCTCTTTGTCAAAGCAATCATTGTTAAGCTCTATTGTCCAATCCTGAGCCTCCTTCAACCCTGTCCTAACATTTGCCATGAGACTCTCCTCTACCTCTACCTCTTCTTCAATCTCTGTCTCCATTGCTAGACTTGGTCCGGCCTCTTTAAACTGTACTTCATCCCGCAACGTTGACTTGATCACCTGGAGAGCCTCAGTGATATCGCCCCGTAGCCGATTACGGAGTTTTGTAATCACAAGACCCCCTGATGAAAAGCACCGCTCACTCGATACCGAACTCGCCATGATAGCCAAAGAATCAAGGGCAAAGATGGTCCAAACAGGCCCAAGACGTTGTGAATGTATCTAGAATCAGATCAGCTGGGAACTCATTCAAAGCGCAAAAACAACACACAGCCCACCAAGTCACAATTGACATATCTTTTGGACCTTCTTCTGGACCCACTGTCACGTACTTGTCATAATCTGCGCACCATGCCTCAATAGGCTGTGTGGAAGAAGCAGAGATTGACGAGCTGGACCGACCCAGCTTGCTTTCAAAGAGGCGACCGGTTTTTTGACTCATTTTCATTTTCGGCATTGACGGTGTTTTGTTATTAACCTTTGTGTAGTAGTCCTTGAACTGAGTAATGCTATTGGCATTAATTATTGTTATTAGCTAGAGTTGACATACCATGTTCTCCACGAGGGATCTAACATCACTAAGAAGTTCTACATCCCAGTTTTCCTTAAAGTACGAAAGCTTTGATGCTGGATTAAGCACTGTGAATGAAAATGGAATGAAAATGAGCATAGTAATTTAGTTGAAACCATTGAAATGTACACATTGCGTAAATATAAGCATCATTGTTGGCAGTTTTGTCATAGTACTTCTGAACGACATCGAGGCTAGCAGTAAGTGCCGGCTTGTATGCAGCATATACCATGTCATCACGGCATTCAGACCAGCGGGCATGTAAGGTTTCAAGCGCAGGAATAGCTAGATAAAGGGACGGATACTGGTCAGATGAAAATGCTTGCTGCGCATCATCTGCAAACTGAATAACTCATTAGTGGAATGTGTTAGCGTGAAGCATGATCAACACACCTCAAGTAGACTTGCAAATTCGCTTAAGCTCTCCCAATCACTGTCGTTCATCCGCAGTTGCTTGAGTTTGGATTTCTTAAATGCTGATGTTTCAGTTGAAATCAGTTTTAAGATGAATATATCAATGGCCTATGCAGTATCAAGCTTAGAAAGCGGAGAGGATATGGGGAATATCATACTTCACGAAGCATATAAGACCTAAACATCATGTTAAAGGTCGAGGACCATTGCACTTTCATGTCAAGAATTGTCATAAGTGGGAGTTTTGTAGCATCTAAAGCGTGTTGTATTCGGAAAAACAGTTCTTTACGCGGGCTTGAAGATTTAACCTACAGATAGTCGGCATGAGACTCCAAAAGAACTTGAACATTAATAGGATTGAGGTTTACCTTGACAGCAGTTCCGCGAACCTTGCCCACCACATCAGAAGAATCTATCTCAATAGTATCATCAGTATCATGAACTGAGTAATGCTGAGCTTTGCTGTGTGTCTTTATCATTGCCTGGGCGGAAAGATTAATTGAATGTGCCATGCATCTGTAACCAGTTAGGCTCTACTACGGTCACAAATATAATTATGCGGACATACCGGACAAGCATCTTTGTTGGATTATGCACTTTTCCAGTTTCATCCTCAACTTTATGCTCAATGTCATATGTGACTCTTCAGAATTTAATGCATGATCTTTTAGTATATGATAATATACTTTTGTATGAAATGTGTGAACTCTTACAGCTTTTCAAACACAGATCACTCATCTTTGAAGCACATACATTAACTCTCACATTCTGCCTCTACTCAATTTTTGTTGACCAAAGCTATATGAAGTTGATTTCAAGTGTATATTTATACTATTAAACTTACTCAAACTTACTCTTGGAGCTCCCTTTAAACTTTTAAATTGAAATGGAACTATGTCAGAGACCTCCAGGGAACTCAGGGTTCCTTGTGGCTGAATGGGGGAAAGGCAAATCATCTTTTGGTTTGACATAGTATACCATCACAAAAGATATATTTAACATTTGGCTATCCAGAGTTTAACATTTAGTCTTCTAAAGAATGTTTACATGTTGAGAAAGATTTCCAGGGCTCAGATTTAATGGCACTCAAACTCCCTCAAATAAATTGCAATATGCTACAGTATATAATATATACAGCTTCAGGTTGCATAGAAGGGTTTCAAGGTTAAAGTAGGCTGAAAGAAGACTGTAACAGGCCCAGGTAGATAAGAACAAAATGGTCAGGATGGGGTGGAGACAGAGGATTCAACAGCAGATTCAAGTAAATGTATTGAGGAATGGAGAGAATGAACAACGGAGTTGAAAACATAAACTGGGATTGGTGAGCAAACAAAAATCAGGAATTGCGAAAATAAAGCTAGCACTGGCATTCCAGTGCATGATTAAATAGGCTTCCCCGCAAATACTGAAATGCCAGGCTCAGATCTTGAAGAAGCCGCAACGAAGCTGTCACGAGTGTGGTGTAAATCAGGAGGGGAGAAGGCAGGAGCGGTGGGGGCCTCCGAGCTGGAAGAGAATCACATGATATGCATGTAGAGTCTACGCTAAAATATTGCATTAGCAAGGATGTAAATGAAGGAAATGAGAACGACGTACTGTTTGTGGCATTCCTACCATCTGGGTCTATTTGAAGCCAACCCCAAATCAATTTATCGGCAGTTGTAGGATACTACATAGCGCGAAGTGTTTGGTATAGAACATCAATATCAGCGCTAGATGAGTGATAAGCGTCGGATCTTGAAACACAAGATGTTTGAAATACTTGCAGTACATCACCTGCTGTATCGCCCGGCAACCAGCATCTCCATTTCCTATCCAACTTTTGATACGCTGAGAAGAGCAAGATACATTTGAAACGGAGATGCTGTAAAAAGACTTGCCTGGTGTCAATATTACTGATCCGTGCTAAAGAAACAAAACTCTTACCTCCAAACAGAACAATTGCTATCTGAGATGTTCTCGGATCCATCTTTATAACTCAGAATCTCCAACGTGTCTTCACATGACGAGCATCCATACAGTTTGACTGTAGTAGAAGAGGATAGATAGTTGAAGGGACGGCGAGCAAGATCCGTAGTGTAGATTTACGTAACGGTGCCGGAAGACGTTGAATTCGAAAGGTAAGACCGCGAAATTATGCCGACTATTCTAAGTTGGCGTACTATTAACAACAGAGGCCTGAAGAGAAGCCGAAAAAACACTTACCTCGGAAGTGCATAAGAATAAATATTTAATAATTGGCTGCAGCGCAGGGAAGGTAGGTGCGCCAAACAAATGAAATCCTTCTTCGCGGAGAAGATGACAGCTTCACCAAATTGATGGATGTTTTCAGTGCATGGTCGTCTATGTCGCCGCGTGACAAGCAGAGGGTGCAGAGGGTGATGATGAACAAAAAAGCTATATACTCGGATTGGAACTGCTTCGATGACGTCATCTTGTTGTAAATAGTCGGCCTGGTGAAGGGAGAATACCAGCTGCTGAGAGCTACAGGAGCGGAGGTGACATAGCGGTGCCGACAGCTTCTCTTTTTGCGTCACGGTATTTGCTGGTTCAGAGTACAAATAGAGCATGGAATGAACATTAGGAGCAAGGAGTTCAAACCACATCGCAGGGTTGGTCCGGGTCCCGGAACGAGAGAACGTGTACGAGGTGTAGAATAGCCGTAGAGATAAGCGCGTATTGTGTGGAGGACAAAAGTCTGGTGGTCAATGGCAATATTGTCATGGAAGGGCAGTTGGGGGACAGGAGGACGGACTAGGATACGGATGATAGGACAATGAGCCACGATTGGATCATTGTTCTTGTCTTCTGATTAACGTAAGATTCTTGGGGGCAAAGTGAGGTATGACATTACTGAGCCATTTTTCCCGCATCAGAACCGCCGACAACAATATTGTCATCGATAGCGTCCACCGTCACACTGGGACCAAACTCCAAAAAGTTTGTCCCTCAACCGCCTTTCTTCTGCCTTCTTCTCTCCCCAGGATCCTACTCCGTTTATATCATTGCTGGGGAGCGTGCGCGTTCTATTGTTTGCCAACAAGCCCTTCAGTTCCCTCTAGGTTTTCATCGAGCAAATCAGATATCAAAGTTGATGGAGTGACAAAGGAGGGATATGAGAGGAGGTAGGAAACGGATGGAATCCTTCGGGAGGAGTGAAGTGTATAGGTTGGAGGCAGGTAGCGGATCACAGCGATGAGAGGCGGACCAGAAAGATAAATTTGAGGCAAAAAAACCAGGAAGGGTGGGGAGAGAAGACGATGGAGAATTTTCATTTCTTTGGGACCGTGTCGCCCAAAGTGAACGTTCAGCTTTCCACAAAAGTCTTTCCCTTCCTCTGTTTTCCGGACAGCACAGAAAATTTTGAAAACCCCAGCCTTTCCTAATATAACCATTCCCGACAAAATCGTTATACAAAACGCAGGAGGTGCTGGATGGAGAGAGTTAAGGGACGACTGGGTGACTGGCGTACGAATACACGTTCAACGCAGCTGATGCGACGAGTACGATTGCTCCAGTTTGGATGAAGTGTGCTGGTGAGGGGGTGGGTGTTTGTCTGGGAAAGAGGCGTAAAAAGGAGAATACTGGTTCTACTGATTCTCCAGGGCCGTTGTCAAGTTTACCCAAGCTGCGTCAAATTTCAGCTGATCTGCACGACGGAGCTTGAGGTGTTCCAGCTCAAAAAACTGACACTAATGACATTGTGTTATACAGCCATCACAACCAAGGTCATTATATGTGAGGATAGAGCGCATGCGCCTATAGACTTGGAAACAACGCTGGATGATGCGGGGAACCAGAGGTAATGGTGGTTTGTTGGAGAACGGATGTTGTCTGCGTCTGAGAGGAGGGGAAAAAGTTGTTGCATGAAAACAGTGTTCTGGGGATAAACAAAAGTGACTTACCCCAAAGTCCGAGTCCATGCCCGTTCCACATTATGTCCTCGCCTGCCTTTGATGGTCGTCAATTAACTCATCTTTTGGGAGCAAATGTTGAAAGAAATAAGGGCTGATGTAGAGGCATGAAAACAGCTATATCACTGAGCGGAGACTGCAAGAGCTGTAGCTGCAAGAATGAGTTGACGGTGATGATGGTTGTTGAATGAAACAAGCTCGTTTCGAACAGGATATGGGCGTTGCTATTTTGCAGGTTCGGTTTTTAGGCAACCTCGGCCTTGTTGTCCAATAATATAGACAAGTAACCACCATACAGATTTCAAATCGTGGTTGTGTGCAAATTCGACTGACTTGGGAAAACTGCCATCGTCACAAATTGCAATTCTCGCATGATTAAAAAATCGATTGGCAGCTTAAGCTATGAATGCTGAGGTTCCCTGTGGCAGTAGATTCAGCGTCGTTAGTGGCATAATAGAACGTGCTGAATCAATACCGTCCGTTTCTCATATTCATTTCTAGTGTTGGGCTCGGGTCGGCCGGGTCAAGCCGGGTTTCGGGTCGGGTAACCTTACCCGGGTCGGGTCGGGTCAAGATTTTGAACCCGACATCAACCCGACAAACCCGGATTGCTAAGCGCCGGTTCAAGCGCCAGTACAAGCGCCGCCGTAAAATTGCTTACTCCTACTAATTTAACGATGCCAAAAAAATTTAATATTACGTTTGTTTGCGGGAGGTCCGTACAGTTTCATATAATACAAAAAAAAATAGCTAATAAGTGTACATATAAACAAAAAGCTAAAACACATCTCTATGTAGAATCAGGGCAGCGGAGCAATGAATGGCATTGACGGAGGACGGGAGAAGATGAGCAAAAATATACGAGTATAGTAGTGCGCGAGTGCTATTTCAAGCTCATGAATGCCAAATTCATAGTCCCGTTGAGACTGAACACTGTCTCTGGCAGGTGGTACATCCTTCAACAGCACTGCGGGCTTAGCGCCTGGCCAGGCACGTACAACTTGAGCCAACGCCTGAATGAAAGGACCACAATATTGAGGACATTTGCTTGATGACAACCCCGGCTCACTTGTTCGTGGTTCATATGCATACCCCGGCCAGCAACGATCAAGGATACGCTGGCGGTCATACCAGGCATCCCGAGCAAGGACATCAACATCCCTGTCCCCCTTCGGCCTAGGCAGCAAATGACGGTCCAGCGTTACAATCTCCATTCGGAAGTTGAGCTCCGCAAGCTCCCAGAGAACTTCGCGCATAACCTGCGGATCGATCTCGCTCGTTCCAGGATTGACCTCAACCACCTGACCATTCCACAACGCAGGTTGGGAGGACAGGTTACTCAGGTTAATGGAGACCTTTGAACTTCCTTCATTCACAATGCCCTGCAGTTCCTCATGCCAACTGCAAAACTTATCACGCGTCTTGGAATTCCCCTGCAAATGCTGTCCAATTGCTCCATAGAGCATTTGCTTCCACTGCTTGTTGGGAAATCCACTCGCGGATTGGTGGAGACGCGCTCGCCACAAAAAGACTGGACGAAGTTTGAGCCAGGAAAGGAGAAGGTCGAAGTGGAACGCGCCCTTCGTTCCCATGAAGATGGATGGGTCTGGGAATGCCGAATTCAAAAGTGATTGGCCACATTGTCGGTGCAGGGAGGATAGAGTTTGAGCTGCAACAGTCCAAGGGTGAACAGGGGTGGGGAAACGAGGGTCTGTGATTGGAAGAAATCAATTACGCTCTTGGGACTCATCTGTATTCAATAGTGTTATTTATTAGAATTAAATTAAAATTTGAATACATACTTGGCTTCATCCTTTTTGCCGGCGGTGGATCATCATCATCGAACTTGGTCAAAGAAAGCTTGGCCAAGGGACCTTTGGAAGGACGAGGGATGTCGGAAGCGGCCTGATATAACAACGACTGGCCGGCTCTCTGAACAGGCGGAGCAATATACTCTACCGCGTTCGCATCAGTTGCCGAGCCCAGCACTGAGTGGTTGAATCTCTGAGATAGAAAACCGGACATACGAACATAGCGGGTGATTCGCCCAGAGAGTCCTGTATAAATGACAGGATGGCGGGGTGATGCATCGGAGATGTCAAGAGGTTTTAAGGATCCACGGATAGGGAGGTGATGGTTGGCATTTTCGTCAAGGGTGCCAACAAGCTGCAGAACCTTGATTCGTTCCAATGCAGACTTGGGTCGAACTACCCATACAGGAATACCAACTTTGTAAAGAGTGGCCGCAGCGTCCAAGTTATCAGTGAAGGCTCCTATAATCAATGGATCAGCCTCATAGGAGAGCTCCATATCCTCGGAATGGCGGGGAACCCACTCAGTGAGCCACTGAATGCAAGAATAGAGTTCAAGAAATGATCGTTGAGTGCAGGAGAGAAGATGGAACATTTAATCGCAGGTTCCGCGCATAGGCAGTCGTTCAAGATATCGGCGGATTTGGGCTTTGGTTTGGGTGATGACAGGATCCCGACGATGCTCAGGGCAAAGGATAGGTATCTGTTGCAAAAGTTCCTGACACATGCCGCTAATGTCCTTGACCACGATTGAAAGTATGTTACCTGTACCCATGAGGCTGCTACCACTCACGGGTAGAAAATCACGGTCAGGACGGGGAGAGTACCATGCGAACCTGAGGTGGTACGGCGGTGTTTCTGTGGGCAGTGGGATAACAGCAAGATGGCCCACAGGGAAATAAAACGGCTGCGGCCACCAGAGTGGATCGTCTTTGCCAAACGAGAAATTTTGGCGCATCCGAGTCTCGCAGAGATGGATAGGAGCATGTATGACATCCATGTTTGGGGATGTCACCAAAAGCCCAGCGGAGTCAAACACCGATCCCACACGTCCTTCGTAGGATCGCAGACGACTGTTTTCGTCAATGACTGTGGCTATGACACGAGGAGGATGAGGTAAAGCGGAATGTGGTACCGCCGAGGACAAGGGATCGACAGTAGGTGGCGAAGGAGCAGGGAGAGATGGCGGAGAAGAAGCTTGAGCTTGCTTCTCTGTTATTGTAGGAGCAGGAGCAGAAGGTGGTAAAGGAGCTTTATCCCGCCTCTCCTGCAATTGAGCCTTGTAATCCTTGAAAGAACGTTTGGTGAGACTAGGGGATGAAGATGATTGAGATGGCACAGCGAACGAAGGTGCTCTGGTGGCAAATGAAGGTGCTTTGGCAGTAGACAAAGATGCTTTCGCAGCAGATGAAGGTACTTTGAGTGCAGATTTTGTCCGAGGTTTTGGCAGAGGAACAACAGGTTGGGAAGCTGATGGACGAGATACAACGGTGGATGGTGCGCGAGCCGACTCATCAATGTTTTGCGAAGCTGAGGGAGTAGACTCGTCAATTTTTTGCGATGCTACAGAAGCTGATACAAAAGTGTTAGCAAGCTTTTCGCGCACCAGCGTGAATATACGCACATATTGCCAAAGCCTTGAACGAATCCTTCACCAACTCTGGGACTTCCGGTACCTCAGAACCCTCCACAATAGCGGTAAGAGCAGCGGCAAAGTACTGCTTTGTCAACAACTTGCGATATTCTCGATCAGCTGCATCTTTTGGAGGATACGGCACTGATCCTTCAGCCCACATGAACATGAAAGTATTGACCTGTCGTATCACGGTCTCAGCAAGAGCCCGATTTGCAGCCCTCGCTTGGGAACGAAGATCTCCAACCCATATGCGATCCTGCTCCTGTCGATAGCGGATTATCTGCTGTTCGTAAGATTCTTCAAAATGGTCAGTTTGAATTATAGAGAATGAAGGGAAAAAACCAAACAAACCTGGGAGTTTGGATGCAGAACTTGATGCGGATGATTGGATGGGGTCGGAATGAACAACAGAGAAGGGTGATGGCTGCGTGGGCAATGAAGGCGATATGTCTGCAGGAGAAACACCAAATTTCTGCGAGGAGAGCGCCAATTTACGTGCAATGACACGGAAGGTTCTAGCGGCTGAGACAGGAGAATCGGAATCGGAAGAGATTTGAGTAGAAGGAGGTGGTGAAATGAGTGAATCGTCGCTGTCGTTGTCGTATTGCTTGATATTGAGGAGGAGATTGGCTGAGAACTGATTGATACGCTGATCAATGAGCCTGATCCTGTCAGAGTTATTGTCGTCGGGCTCTTGCTGCATAATGTCCTCAAAGGTAATCCGAAGTTCTTCGTCTTTCACCCGCCAGTCCGGATATTTTGCCTGCAAGACATTCTCGCATGCATCGATACGGGTAGTACCCTCGAAATAATCGCGTAGGGCGTTCCAGCAGTCCAGCAAATCGTTCAAAGATGGTCCCGACTGAGCGAGTGATGCCATTACAAGGGAGGAGGGAGAGAGAGCAGCAGTGACCGATCGGGAAGTGATGAGGAAGTTGTCATTCAAAGGCTGGAGCCGGAGAACAATACGCAAAGGCTAGTGCCAGTTGCATTGGTGAAGGCTTGAGCCAGTCACCAGGAATGATGAGGAGGTTGGGGGAGAGAAAGATGATGGAGCGGAGATAAGAGTTGAATTGATCACATGACATAATTGCCACATGATCGCTCCAGCATTGCCGGCTGGACCGAAATTTCGGCCAAGTCCCCTCTCTTTCTGCTGCCACCACCACCACTGCTGTCGTAGTCTCTACCTCCTCAACATTGTTCCCTCCCTCGATATCGGGACTGGCTCTAGCCATCCCATATCAACTGGCTCTAGCCATCCCATATCAACTGGCTCTAGCCATTTGATACGCTTCCATTGGCTTTAGCCTCTGGAACTTGTTGTCGTTGTTGTTGTCGTCACCGCCGTCGTCTCGTTGTCGTTACTGCCGTCGCGCTGGATCAAGAAGGATTAGTGGTCATTGGCACTTAGGTACGTTATCATTCTCGGTTTTTTTACATGTTTATATTTAACGGATTTGATTTATTTTGTTGTATTACAGGCATACCCACCTCCTCATTGCGGTCTCCCTCGTCATGAAACGCAGAAGCGGCGCTGTCAACACTGCTCCAACTAAACTGCCTAAGCGCTCTCGTCCACACAGACGACCAGTCGAGGAACCTGAGCCCGAAGTGCCCTCCTCTGATCCTCCTTGTCGGTTCTCGTCTCTTCCCCCTTCGGACCCACCAAGTCAACGATCGTCATTGCCACCCTCGGAGGCTCCCATTCAACTCTGGTCTGACGATGACGAGACCACGAAAGACACCGTGATCAAACGGATTCGTAAGTACTCAAATGTTTTGTATTTTGATCAATTTTCGTTAATATAAGTGATAACAGGCAAACAGGTTAAGAATCGTAAATTGCCTCTGTACGCGTTCTTCGACGAGACACCGGATGTCGAATTTGTTTCAGATTCAATATCACCCGACTTCCTCATCTTCCGACGTTCTCACTGCCGAACGGGAGTGAACCAAAGTATGCGGACTGCAGACAAAGGTTCTACAAGTGTGTGTTCCGATTGTTTCAAATTCATACCTTCGAATAAAAAAACAGGTGCACTCAAACGCCATGCCGTCAAGTGCTGGGGACATGACACTGTGTCGTGACAACCGGTACTTACATCATTTTTCTCACATTCTATTCATTTATCCCATGCCACCTCTTTTCTTTATCATGTGATCGTGCTTACTACTCACACTTCTTCGACTCATTGCTTCACATCCATTTCACAATAGCGTACTATCTCTTTTCCTTCCTTATTGTCTTATCGCCTTATTGTTACACCTCACTCCCATTCGCTGTTATTATTCTTTCACCTCCTTCCTCTCACAGCTGCCATACGTTTATTGTCTTTACACTTACTTTCTCTCGCGCTGTCGTTCTACACTCTCGCGCTATTATCTTTTCACCTCTTTGTTGTTCTTTCACTCTTATTGTCTCACCACGTATATAAGGACTGTAGATAGCTCCCTAGTTCCCTATCTCGACCTCTTGGTCATTGGGAACTAGGTTCGTGTTGTATCTCTTCTTCGGTGTCAATATCTAACTTGGTCATTGGGAACTAGCTGTCCTCTGAGCCCTTGTGATTGGCCCTTCGTGCTGTCACTGTTGTTGAGATCATTCATCCTTCATCATCCTTGTACGCTGCGCTTAAGTTCGGACTCCGTCGTCTTTGAAGCTTGCCGGCTACTCGGTCTGTGCTTTGTGCTTTGTGCTCGTGCTTCCTCTTGTGCTTCCTCGTCCCGGTCGTTCCGATCCTCGTCGCGACACACTGTCACTGCAGTCCAAGAAAGTGAAAATCTCACCAAAGCCAGAACAGTCGTAAGAAAGCATGGCAAGAAGTCTCAAACCATGCTTGCCCTTGCTCTCCGCTCCGTGAAAGACTGGTATCAGTCATTTTCGACTCGTCCGCCTGACACAAGCTCAATTCGGTAGGTCGATTATTTGTTCTCAAATTTCTGAACTGTTCATTGACTCGAATTCAGAGTGGTCACTGCCAGATGGGTTGCTGAAGCGCATCGCCCATTCCGTGTTGTTGCGGATCGCTGCTATCGCTGGCTGCAAAAAGAGGGACAACCTGATTGTTATGTTCCAAGTCGGGAAACGGTTGCGCGCAATGTGATGAAGCTCTACAGTGGTACTCGTGCCAAGCTTGCTGAGGAACTTCAGTACTATCCCGGGCTACTCCCTATTGCACTCGACGCTTGGACTTCACCCAACTATCATGCCTTCATGAGTGTTACAACCTCATGGCCACGCAAGCAGGCTGATGGCAAAGAAGAGCTATTTACCACCCTCCTTGACTTTGTCAAACTGCCTGTATCTCACAGTGGAGAAAATATAGCCTCTGCTGTAGCAAAGATTCTCATGTCGTATGGCATTGAAAAGAAACTGCTTTCTATCACTTGTGACAACGCCTCAGCCAACACTGCTATGCTTTCTGAGCTGCCAAAGCTTCTTCCCGATTTCCCGGGACTCAAAGCTCACGTTCGATGCTTTGCCCACACCATTAATCTTACTGCTAAGGGGATACTCAAGCCATTCGAAGTTCGCAAAGAAAATGTTGATGATGTCGACGGTGTACCCAACGAAAGCACTCTTGAGGAACTACAAGCAGAACTGAGGGATATTCGGGAAGGTAATATGGACGAGGATGATGAAGACGGGTTTGCCGAGGTTCTCAACACCATGTCAGATGAAGAGAGGCAGGAGTGGGGTGAAGCTGTGAAGCCTATTCGCAGTGCGCTGTACAAGGTATCTCTCTTCATTGTTGTTCTGTTTTTGTCTAACCTCTTTTATCTAGTGTCGCAGGATTGCTTTCAAAATTATCAACTTGTCTACTCTCCTTCTCCCTCGCTGGCGGGCCCTGCTCCCCAATATCTTGACTCTACCCCGAGATGTTTCTACTCGATGGAACTCTACCTATGACATGCTTAATGTCTTTCATTCGCTGCGGCCCCAAGTTACACAGTTTGTTGACAGTAACTCCAACGGTCTTGCAGAGTTTCAAGTGAATGAACATGAGTGGGAGTCTATCGACGGTTTAACAGCAGCGCTTAAAGTACGTCGTGTCTTGTTTTATTAATGCTTATCGTACTCACCACTTTTGACCCTAGCTTCTCAAGGATGCTACAACTTGGTTTTCAGCTAATTCACCTACGGTTGCTCAAGTCATTCCAGCCATGGATGCCATTGACGAAGCTCTGGCTACTGGCATGGTAGACAATGAAGAAGTGTCAGACCCCATTAAGCATGCTCTAGCTATTGGTAAACGAACAATAAACAAGTACTATGCATTATTGGACGATTCAAATATCTACAGAATGGCCATGGGTGTGCCTGTGTATCCTATTCTCTTTCTTTTGATTTAATGATTATACTCTAGTCCTTCATCCGCAGCACAAGACGCGCTACTTTGAGAATGCAAATTGGTCTGAGGACTGGATTGAAGAGTCCATAGATATTACCCGGGCAGCATATGCCCAATTCAAGCCCATTGAGGATCTCGACACGTCTATCACCCAGCCTCTCCCAGATATCCCCTCCTCTCCACCAGCAAATTCATTCATCTCTCTTATGTCGAAACAGAGCCAGCTTACTCCATCTGCTAGTGGTTGTGATGAACTTGACCGCTATCTTATGGACAGCTGTGTTCCCAACAATAATCCATTACACTGGTGGCTTATGAACCGTAAGGTCTATCCTAACCTGGCTAAGTTGGCCATTTCTGTTCATACTATACCTGGTAAGCTTGCCTTCCTTTTAATTAGCCGTGCTGATTTCTTATCTGCCTTATAATAAGCTATCTCAGTTGCTGTTGAGCGCTCATTTTCTCAAGGCCGTATTCTTGTATCGCACTTGTGAAACCGACTACGACCAAAGACTATCCAAGCACTAATGTGCTTCGGCACATGGTCCCGTCAAGATTTTATTACTAATGAAGAATTACTTATTATTCTTCATGGTACAGAAGCTGATGATGCTGATATTGACCTAGATTGGCTAGATGATTTCTAGCTTCATAAACTATATACAATTTACACCTCCAAACTATATATAAAACTTCTGGCTGCCTTTAACAATATTATTCATTAATGTTTAACTTGCTTCGTTCTTTAGTAGTATCATTCTTTAATACAAATTTGGGCTTGTGATTGATGTGACCCGACTCCAAATTCTCAGGATACCCGATTCGAAAAAACCCAAACCCGGCTGACTCGGGTAACCCGTGCCCGACTGCTCGGGTTCGGGTCTCTCTTCCGGTCCGGGTTGGGTTGAGATTTTTGGTCCCGAACCCAACCCGAACCCAACACTACTTACTTCCCAAAAACTGGGTAAGTTGGGTTTTGTCCGATGTGATTAGAACAGGAGCAAGAGTGGCCCCTTTGGGAAGTGCCTTCTATGGAAAAGGTTAGAGAGCTGGACTTTTTGAAGCATTAAAAAGCCTCACCTGTACTGCATTCCAGAATTGACCGGTCCACATTTCCGAGTATATACAATCCTTGTCTTCAGCGCCGTTGTTCCCCGAAAAAAGCTTCCCAGGTTTGTAAACAAGGTCCTTGGTGAATGCAGGATCGCCCCAGAGTCCCTTGATGGCCTCGATGGGATCCCTGTGACGAACGGTGAAAAATTCATTGGGTCGACTCCTGAAGGAGAGCCTCTTAGTATGCCATTGCCCTCGTTGATCGGGGATGGCGTCAAGCGTCTTGAGCATTCCTTGTGAGTTTGTGAAAGAGAGACCCAGACCTTCCTTGACCTATTCTGTATCAGACTGTGAACTGATTGAGATTGAAAAGGATACTCACCCCGGGTATTTTGAGGAGACGATCAAATGATTTGAGAGAGACTTTCTCTCTCATGGCCCACTGAGAAAGCTCCCAGTCGACCCGACTAGCAAACAGCCTATACAACTGGTTTTGATCGATCTGGGAACCTTGATCTACCTCAAACAACGCTTTCCAGCAAGCATGGACGTTTTCTTCCTCACAAAGAACTTGGCCTGCGGTGGGATGCCACCTGTACAACCCAGAGGCCGAAATATCGACCGGTTTCTGAAGAGGAGAGCCCTGAGTTTCTATCGGCAATTCGGGATCGCGATCCCCCTCGTCCTCTGAATCAGGGAGATAGTCGAAAACGCCCATGACTTCTTTTAAATCGTAGCCGCCTAATTCTTGCACAAGGACTTCTTCGATCACTTCCTCCTGACTGAGGGGATCTTCAGAAGGGTTTTCCAGATCTGCGTCATTCTCTGTTTTGGTAAGAATCGGGTCGTCGTTATCGGAGGCCAACGAATGAGAGCTGGAGTTATCAACATCCATATCGTGAGATTGTGAGACCCCAACCTCGATTTCAGGAGGGACATCAACCTCGATTTCAAGATGGACGTCGACATCCATATCGCGAGAGGCAATTTCAGAATGCGCTAGCTCTCTAGGAAGACCGTAAGAAAAAGGAGTCTGCAAGGATGAGGACGATGAGGCGGCAGCGGCAGCAGCTCGAACTGTAGAGGAGACCAAGTTTGCAACATTTGTTTTTTGTGCTAACAAATATTGTTGGTGACCATTGTCCCTCTTTTGTCGCAGATGAGCCGTCCGATCCTGGGGTCTCTTGAAAGATTTTCCGCAAACAAAGCAGGGGTAGAGCATCGAGAATCTTGAGAGGCAGGAAAAGCGTTCTCAGCAAGTTTGTGATCGAGTCCAAGTCATAAGAGAAAGGAGTAGGATGGTCGCCGGCCGTTGAACGGGAGAGCTTTGGAGATCCCGCTAGTGGGCCTGCTGGTAGAGCTGATCGTAGCTCCCTAAAATGCAGGGAAAAGATGTGGGTCCAAACTGTATTTAGCCGTTCAAAGCAGGAGACAACCAGGGTGACAACACGAAGATGAGCTTCCCAAGTTTGGCCAGTCCTGGGGTCGGACAGGATGGGCTGTGAGAGAGCTACCAAGCTATCCTTTAAGAGATTCCAGAAGAATTGAAAAAAGTCTATCCAGTCAGAGAAGTTTGAGGCGCCGATCCAGCAGGAGGTTTTTCCTTCACTTCCAGGGATCATATGGTCAGAGTTTGGTAAGAAGTTCTTGACTAGAACCAGATGATGCCTCTCTACTCTAACATCGATGTAACGTTCCCAAGGGCTGTCCAACCGTTTGCAGATAGTCGGAGCGCATTTTCCGATAATTTCGAATGGGGAATTGTGTCCCCAGTAGTCTTCCAACTCTTGCATGATCTGATTCATACATCTGGAAGCCTGATTATGGACAAAGAGTAGAAAGCTACTCAGGTCCAAAGGCTGGGAATAAGACCGGAGGCGTTGGATAATGTCAAAGACGTCTTGAACATGAGTATCCATGGTAACATCACTATAGGGGCCGGTTGGGTCGGGTGAAAAGCACTGGAGAAGGACTACGAACCTAGGATCTGTCGACCAATCTTCCAAGAGCTTTGCTCCTCGCTCCGTATCAAACTCAATGGACCGCTGAGTAACTGTTGGGGAGCCGCTCATACCCGTCCTTTGGTCAACGGCGGAGACCGGTGAGTTGGTATAACCGGTATATACGACACATTTCAATTGATCAGGCCCGATTGAGCCTGACACTCCGTGGACCGCTGTCCAGTTGTCAACGTTGAGGACTACTGCGAGGGAATTCTGCCATCACCAGTTGGTTCTTCCCTTCTCATTCTCCAGAAAGGAGTTAAACGCTACCCAACTAGAGGAGATACAAGAAAGCAAGGTGATGTCCTTGGAAAGGCTACCGCTTATTGGACTCGGGTTGGTAGGTCTTGTTGACGCCATGGAAGTTTACAGTGGGAGGATGACGGGAAATGAGCAAGGTCCCGCAAGAGCATCAAATGATTATATAAGTCACCCTACTTGTGCCAGATTGATCCCATCAATTGCTGACGAAGGGCGTGACGCAATTGCCACGTGAGTATGGCATCTCGGCAGGTCGCATCGCCGGTTACAAGGCAAGGCTATATGCATGCGGGGACTCGGCGTGGTTTGTTTTGCCTTCTATTCAAGTTGTATTAAATTAAAGTAGGGAGCTATAACCAGCACTTCTCTCAGGTTGAATTTAGAACTGGGTGATCATGAGTCTCCAAGATCTCCCATGCTAACCTCAACCTCTTCCCGACCATATTATCTGAGTCTGAGAATTGAAGATGGGACAGCGTACAAGCTTCTTGAACCGAACCGAACTCCAAAACATGCTTCAGTTGCCATAGAACATGAATCCTGCAGTCGTATGGAAAGGAACCTGCCAGCCCAAACCAATCTCTTAAGCTATACGATTCGGGTTAGAAAACATCGGCTCACCTTTGCGTGGGGATCAAACGTCCAAGAGGCTACTGGCCCCGACGGGTTTTGTAAATTGAGTAGCTTGCCTCTTAAGCTGCTGAAAATTTGGGTTAGCCACATGAGAACCTTAGATTAGAAGTGAGCTTTTCGAAATCAAGCCGGCACAATGAACGTACCAACATAGTGTTCGTATTTGTCTGCGATTCTATGGGCTTCCCTAGATTTGAATAGTATCGATTGCTGAGGCTATTGTAGATCTCTACCCTTCTGTCCCAAAAATTGATACAAGCTGAGTACCAATGGCTGTTGTTCTCGTTTATTGGGATGAATATCTGCTCCCATGTCTGGTTTTTCTGCCAGCGCTAACTCTCTGTCAGTCTTTGCCAATTTAAACAGTTGTTCAATTTGTTTAAAATTAAAAATCACCTCTGCGGAACGACACCATCGCCGTACTTCCTCTTCGAGGTCTGCAGTTAGTAGACTGGTTTTCGCTTTAATGCAACGGCCATCCTCGAAAATGAACTTCCCAGCAAACCAAGTATTGAAGCCTAGTGTTTTTCGAGACGTCGTCTCCATGCACCATTTAGGTACAAAATAGTTGATGATCTCATCATCTATCCATCCGAGCGTCTTGAAGTTCCGGTAGGAGATGTGCTGTACCAAGCATGTCTCGGGGTCCTAAAGGTCAATTGAACGGAATATCGAAAGGTTTATAGGTTAAGAACGCACCTGCTGACAGGCTTTGATCATTTCTCCCAGTTCCAACTCAGCCTCACCAGGGTGGGAGTTGAGCCATGTAAATAGCTCATTTTGCATTTCAGAAAGTAGCCTGCTAAGATTTAATCTCGGGATGGGAGACAGAGAACGCGCACACAGTTTCAGAATCACCTGTTGAGTAATAGAAATAGGCAAAAAATTAATGACTCGAGTCAATAAGTCGACTATATAATACTGCACCGCGTTCCGGCTTCCTGCCATATTTTCATGATTTCGAAACTTCTGAGAAGAGGAAAAAGCAAAGGTGAGTTCAGAATCTATGACGGTAATGGTGAACGAACGATAGAAGCTTGTCTTTTCGGCACTATAGTAATACAAAAACCAAAGTACGACAGCGCCGCTTGCTTGCACCGGTTGAAGGTCACTGAAAGCCACTTTGGCCAATTGCGGTGGAAGGTCCTCCACGACTGAAGAAGTACGTTGAGTCCGTTTGACCTGAGTCCTAAGCTCATTATGTAAGAAGAGCTTGCAGATCGCGGAGAATCAGACGTTGAAGAGTTGTTCCCGAAAGCAACGTGCAAACAGGTTCAACCATCCGCCAACAGGGTATCCACTTATAGAGGCGTGCCTATCTCAAATGGACTGCAGCCACCTATAGTCAGACGGCTGTTATCGCGTCAGTATGCATTGGGAGACCTGAGCATTTTGTTTGGCCAACAGCCACAGATGCTCACAAAGCCACTTTCCCATCAGTATGCAAGGGCAGATTTGAGCACCGACATGTGAGGGAATCAAGCGGTCGGTGGGGGTTGAAGGTTAAACAAAGGAGTCCCTCTGAATATTTCATAGATCAGCAAATTGTTTTAATTATGCAGTTAACAGACGTTCACAAAAATACTAGAATCCTAAGCAGCTGAAATCAAACTCGGCAAGGGATAGAAGCAGGTCTACTCAGGGTGTTGTATACAGTCTGTGCAAAAAATTTCGCCAATTCATTCTCCCATTTGTGCCCTACTGCCTTCAAGTTTGTTAAATCTAAATTGATGCCTTGTGACCAAACGTTCGGTTTCTCTCCTGGCCAAGTATCCATGAGCTTCCAAAAACACTTCAGCCCCTGGTATCTCTCGTCCCAGTCCACCGCAGTAATCCCAGTCCCATATTCGACCACCGGGGTGAGCTGGTTATAATCCAAGATCTGCGAAACCAGAAGCTCCCTTTGTCGTTGGTGGCGAAGCCTCCTGGCATCGTGTTCCGCAATAGAGATATCTGATCTAGGCTGCGGTTTTGACCTGTCGACGATAGCGTCTACCTGTAAAAGGTCATCCCTGAAGTTCACCATAGACATCTCACGAAGTAGACGACGGGCGGTTGCAGGATCGAAAGCCGTATCTATATTGGGAGGGTGAAGAGGCAGCTCTGGGTCGAATGACTTGATGGTCTCTTCAACAAGAGCTAGAGCATCGGCAGTAGACACTCTAGCCGCCGACGTGGCACTGGATGTGAGCTTTAGGTACGGATATGCGAGAATCTTCCGCCAAGTATTGGTAGACTGAAGGGACTTATGGGATTGAATTCAATGCAACCAGGCAGGCCGGAAGTGATCCCACATGTATAGAAAGGTTGATTGTCGTGCACTGTCCTGAAGTCCAAAGAATAGCCCAGGATCTGGTAAGAGCGCAAGTTTTTTTTGCTTTTTGACGCCTTGTTGAACCACAGAGAGGTTTACCTTCTCCCACGCCGGTATCAGCACCGGTGCGCAGTCATCCTGCTTTGGTAAATCTGCAAAGATGTCCCTCTGTTCCTGAGGTGCTGAAGGAAAAGTTTCAATCTGTGGTTTGGGTTGAAGAAGGACTTGAACTTACGATTCACAGCTCGAGCGCGAGGGCCCCAAATCAGAATGCAATGTGCTCGGCGGTTGTGGGAGGGAACCGGACTCTTTTGCTCAACTTTGCTAGTGCTAGGCTTTGACGTAGTGGGCGATATGATAGGACCAGGACGATTCACGTCGTAACATGAAGCATAAGCCCCTTCAATGTGTAGATTTTCAAAAGGACTGGAAGTCATGAAGCAGATGATAGAGGCTTTTCGAATAGCGGCGAATTTTTTGTCCAAACCTGCTTGGCTGGTAATCAGGGGGGGATAAGGCGGGTGGGCGGGGAGCAAGGACGACATTTGGAGGCTCTGGGGTGGATAAGGCTACTATCCGAAGGATTATTTGACAATCAAATGCTGACCAAGGCCGTATGTAGAAGACTGGGAAACCAGCCTGAAAAAGTAGACGGGCATCGCGGTCTTGCCAGACAAATGACCCAACTTTTGTACGGTCCACTGGTCGCGGACGGCCGTTTGAAGCTTGAACCGCTGTATAAAAGTCAATTATGGCCTGAATCGTCAGCCAACTTCTTTGGACTTCACTCAGGCCAAGTTGAAGGTCACAAAGAGACGAGGAAGTGGAACTGACTTGATGAAGAGCTACTTGCATGTTTTCCGTCTGCTCTAGGACTAGCGCCGATTGAGGGTGATTTTTCGAGAACGAGGTTTCATTGAGAGATTGTGTTAAAACTTCAATCTTCCGCTCAAGAGCTTCAACAATGTTCTTTTTAACCACTCCTTTATCGCGGCAACTCCCGTTGACCGTGAAATCTATATCTTGATAGCACAAGTTGAGCCACATGATACAGTCTTCCCAGGTACCGTGGATTGGAGCCCTGGAAATAGCAGCGAAGAAGGGGTAGGACGGGTTGAAGGGCTGTGGCCATACGATAGGGTCATCCGGACCATATCTTGCATCCGCCCGCCGGTAGAGGTCTCGAGTTGATCCTAAAGGGGGCTTGGGGAGAAAATCTACGTTTGGAGAAGTAATGAAGTCCTTTGACCGGGTAAGCAGGGCACCGCAGACTCCATTGGTATAGGTAATTGGGCTGGCACTTTGAGCGCCTTCTCCATCGCGGAGCCGCTGCCCAAGCCTACCAATAGCCAAAATTGTTGAGCCTTCTAGTGAATCTGGGATATCTGGGGAGCTTCTGTGAAGACCCTCCTACAGCACAGATAGGTCTTTAATGTACGAAAAGTATATGGGTCGGAATTTGTTGAATCTAGCAAGGGTTCAGTTAGGCTCATCTAAATTTGTTTGCAAAAGAAACGAGGGCTTACAATCTTCCTTGGGTTTGTTTCTGAGAAGATCCTGATCTGTAAGTTTGAAGCTTTGTGCAAGTTCATGAGCAAAACGCCATATGAAAGAGTCGAACTTTGCAAGCACCTCATTTTGACAGACGGGTGAGGAAAACGGGAGAGGAGCCAGCGGCCACAAGGCTGCCAATTGTGTAAGACTCGGTTGACGTTGTCAAGAGCGGGCGCGATCACGACTGTGATGGCCTTGTATTTGGAGGAGGAGGATGGGGGATGGAGGACGGTTGTTGAAGTGTAACGGGACAATGTAGAGAGGCATCAGTGGCCCAAAGGCCGCTGACAGGTGCAAAGCTCGATTGACGTTGTCAAGAGCGGGCGTGATCACGATTGTGATGGCCTTTTGGAGAATGAAGGATGGAGGAGCTAGGACGTGTATGCTGTGTCATTAGTAATGTGATTAGTAAGGTAGGAAATAGAATAACGACCGGCACTCGCACCCCACTCCGCATCTCATTCTATCACCACGACTGTGGTCGGCCGTTCAACAACATGAGTCGACTGAACTCGCTACTACATTTGAGTTCTGCTCTGTGCAGAACATAATGTTCGATGAATTCCTTAGTAGCGTGACTCAAGATTCCGATGACTGGAAAGGAATGGTCATTCCAAAGTCCTAGGCTGCTGAACCATTATCATGGATTTCTGCAACGTCTCACATCCATTTTGTCACCACGACCGTGGTCGGCCGTTCAACGACATGAGTCAACTGAACTCACTATTACATTTGAGTTCTGCTCTGTGCAGAACATAATGTTTGATACATTCCCTAGTAGCGTGATTGAAGATTACAATGATTTCATGGTCATTCCAGAGTTCTAGGCTACTCGACCATTATCATGAATTTTTGCGACGTCTCACATCCATTTTGTCATCACGACCGCGGCTGATCGTTCAACGACATAGGTCAACTGAACTTGGTAGTATCACTGTGTCTCAACTCTGCTCTGTGCAGATGCTGTAGTGTTTGGTACATTTCGAGCATGACTTCTTCTGACCGGAAACGAATTCCATCGATTGATTGATCCCTCGAGATATCGGTAATCAACTTGTCACAGTTGTTTGGGCCCAGCTCTTGCTCGACCACTACTATGAGCATGTGAAAAAATATACGACGGAAGATACGCAAAGGCTTCAAACTCGCTTTCCCCCTCCTCCCTAGGCTGGAACCCGATCTCAATTTTGACAAAATTGAACTTGAAAGCCCCAAGACAAGCTCATCCGGGTCTGATGGTCCAGAAAACAATGGATCCGACGGTACCCCCGTAGCCAGTTCCTCCGATGCCCCTCCTTCTCAGTCTTCCTCCGACGGGGGCTCTGTCAATGATTTTGACACCGGTTCTGACGGGGATCTTGAAGAGAGCTTCGACGGTCCTCCCAGCCCTTCCTCTGAGTCAGATTTTGCTCAAAAAGGTCTTTCTACAACTACATTGGCTCTCCTCGATTCTTCCTTCCTCAGGAATTGCATCGTGCGTAGCTTGCAAGAGTGTCGTTCTCGGGAAGAGCGAAGTGTCGTCACCAGTGCCTGGTCTTTGATTCACTACAAAGGGAGACCGGACGGCCATGCCACGCCCGCTGTTGCCACTGCCCTTGTACTCGCTGAGGATTCCTCCAAAACACCTCAAATTATCATCTCTCACAATCAGGGTTTCAACGTTTACAATGACTCATACGAGTATGACTATGCAGATAAAACTAGATATTTCACACCCGATCCTGTTCATGGCTCGTGGCTCCTGAAAGAGGCCGGCGGCTCCTCAGAGTGAATGACTTTCTCTATGTAGATCATAACAACTGATTTTTTTTTAGCCGGATCGCTTCTATGACGTTCAATGATCATGTCCAGGATGGAGTCAATATCATCCAATTCATTGTTCAGCGTCTGCAAAACCTCGATCTTACTTCCGAAATAAGATCAGAATTGCTTTACGAGTTTCGCCTTTTCGTCTGTCGGACATCTTACGCGAGGATTGGGACGCGTATGAACGAACTTGGCGCAGAAAGTAAAAATGGTACCATCACCAGAAGCGTACATGAGGGACTCAACACTGGAAAACGGTTCAAACTCTCTTTGGCATTCGAAACCAATCTTACTCCTGCCAAAGTGCGGGAGCTCAATGAGTACCCGAACCTTGCTGGTGGCGTCCGTCTTCTCGGAGGATCCCGCTATTCATTCTGTCTGTCCAACGACAATGTCTCGCAATGGACACACTTCATTGATTCGCTCTGGTCAAAGCTTCAAGGTCACCTTTTTCTTCCCGGAATGTCTCCAAAGAGTGGAAAATACCGGATTTGTCCAATTGTCCCAGATGTAGCATCATCTAGGCGGATGAATGCTTGCTTATCCTTGTTCTGGGCGATCCGCCCTATCACCAAGGCCATCTTCACAACGGTCTTTGATGTTTCTGCCGCTCACGAGGATATAAAGGATGCGCATTCCACCGCTTCTGAAAATACAACTCAAGCCGATGAGCCTGTCATTCCGGAGACCGCCTTGGGAGCGGATGGCCTCCGTTTGGCTACTTTCAACGAGGGTCGGGGAGAGGACTTTGAAGATACTCTACCTGGTGAAGATTATACTTTTGCAGGTCAGCCTTACAATATTGTGTCGATCATTTATTTTCTGACTTTAAGATTTTACAGATGACATCCTGGCTGCTAACCATACTGGTCCGCAGATACAAAATACTACCGCTCAAGAAACGGAGGCCAACATCTCAGCCATAAATCCTGATGACCCTTGTGTGAAGTTGAAGCGTCAAGAAGGGCAAGATCGGGTCTCGGCTTTGGACACAATTATATCATCGGTCACCGCTACTCAAATCCTCATGAACACTGCGGAAACCGGATTCTTTGGCAAAACCCTTGGTGATGTCTTCTTCGGTAGGCAGTACCCTAAGATCCCGTCAAGATTTGACCTCAAAGCCGCCGCCGTGTATGTCCACGGGTTAGGGAAAGGCCTTAATGATGACGAAGTTAACCTCATCATCAGCACGGCATTAAATGCAAAAATGCACGCCGAGACGATACTAATGGTTTCTTTTGGCAAGCCAGGAAATACGGTAAGCTAGGAGTCGAAACAAAATTGTGGATGCATTTAACTGGGACGATTCCAGGTATACATCGGCATATGCAAAAAATCCTGCGTGCTGTGTGCACTCCTGGCCGATGTCTACCGAAAATTCAGCCGAAATATCTACATGACGTCCGGGTGCCATGGAGTTATTTTCCCGTGTATAATCCCTATGGAATTAATTGGCGAATACTTATTCGTGCTTTCGGACAAATTCGCAAAGCTCTTCAACAATAACAAGGTCATAGAGCCCCCGGAGGGTACTTGGACAAGACAATCCTCGGGGTTTTCATCTACGAGCCTGCCAAGATATAGCATCAGCACGCACCAAAATGTTGGCAATACAGTCTCATATATATCGTCGAAGCTACTAGATCAAAGGAGAGTAGGCGGTTCAGCTGACAGTGAATAGTAAATATGTTGTATTTCTTGGTGCTTTAATCTATTTACTTTTTAGTTCGGCATGTACTGTAAAAAACGTTTGCTCGAATCATGAAATATGCTCATCCACTGCCCCTCCATATGAAGTCACACTTGTAATAGCCAACCCAAACAACGCTTACTAATCATCATCATCTGTCAGTTGAACCTGTGACATTGTGTCACATCTTGCTTTGCTCTCTCGCGATCAGCATCCAATGGGCCACCACTATCGTGGTAGAGCGTTCTACGACTAGAGTCGTATGAACTATGTCAAGTTCTGGGTCTAGAGGAAGTGTTGAAGGCTATATATCCCCCCTCACCTCACTTTTCATGGGTGCGAGGATAGTGGCAACTTGACGATTCTTCCAAATCGTTACTCCTTTGCTTTATCTGAGGTATTTCATCGATCACATCGAACGTAAGCCCTTTCAATTTTCATCATTTACTAGTATGATCTCCTCGCTGCGCTCCTGCACAAGACTCTCCAATGTCTGCACCTCCTCACGCAGGATTCCTCCCACCGCGACATATCTCCCCTCTCTCGCTCCAAACCAGCTATCTGACGATGAAGCATCCTCACAGCACCACTTGCTTTGTCCATGATACTCCGCTCCATGCTCTCTTGTCGAGAACCCTCAGCTTCATCTTCCAGGAACCGACATTGTTTTCTCAATTCCTGAACACGCTTCTAATGAAGGCCTACTTACGATGATGACAAACGAACAGACAATGACAAACAACAACGACAAACAACGAACAACGAACAACGAACAACGAACAACGAACGGCGAACAACAAACAACAAACAACAAACAGCGAACGGCGAACAGCGAGCAGCGAACAGCAAACAACAAACGGCGAACAACAAACGACAAACAACAAACGGCGAACAACAAACAACAAACAACAAACAACAAACGATATCGACAATGACATCCACATCTGGAGCTCATGACGCTAAACGATTCCCCGCGGCGCTGGAGAACCTTTGGGATTGGGTAGTGAGCAGGAAATTGAGTGGGGCTGATGGGCCGGGTGTGGTCTACGCGTATCGCGACCACGGCCTTTGGAAGGCTGGTAGGACCCGCAACATCCAGAGAAGGATGAGGGAATGGGCGCGGGATTGCCCTTCATCCGATCGCAAATGGGTGGGATGGCGGGCGACGCCGTACGTCAATCGAACGGGTGAGTTTTTTCTCGATATTGTCGTCGTCATTATCTCATTTGCAAGGTCAGAATACTTGCTGCACCTGGCGCTCGAGACTGTCTGTCTCAGCCGCCCTCAATTTCAATGTAACTGTGAGTAATATCCATTTAAATGTGCTATTACTCACTTTCGTAGGTGGCAAAACGCATCTGGAATTATTCGAACTCGGAGATGATTCGAAGGCGGCGGAGGATTTGATATTAGAAGTTATGGAGATGGTTGTGGTTTTTGTTCTAGCTAAATATTAGTCCTCAGTTGTAATCTTGTTTTCAGCTTGTTGGGAGGGCCCTTGTAGAAGGTTAGGAGAGTACGGAATTGTTAACTCAGGTAATTCCTCTGAAGGAATGCTCTGCACTCACTACTGACGCTTTTTTTTCCTTCCAGACAACAAAAAAATTCAATTCCGCTGCCTAATCAGTTGCGCAACTGCGCGAACTCTAATGCTCATAAATGTGTGTGTTAATCCATCGTCTCTCAATTCTTTACAAGCTAACCATGATACGATTCAGACCATCTTCGTAAATGTTTGCTGCCTTTCTCTTAGCTTGAACATTTTTTCCTCGCAGGGTTATGATACTGTATCAATAAAAATTTGTATTTACATGTATCTATGTAAAAGAAGAAATAGTAGTATAGATGTTCCAGGAATTTGCCTATCGTGCAGCCGTATGCCCTAGCCGGTAGCTTGGCCTTTGATCCCGATGCATTCTTACCTAATAGTTATAATGAAATAGTTGGGGGTTCGAACTAGGCCCCTCCGCGTGAATATTTTTATTTATTTGGGTCTTTCGTATCTGAGTAGTCAATGATTGTACCTATTTTAGCCTATTAATGTATTAATGTACTTCAATGAAAATTAAGGGTCCTTAGGAATTGCCTAAAATACAGGACGCCTAGCCAACCCTGGTCCCTGGAGGTCTCTGGAGGCTGTCTAGGAAACGGCCTGTTTCCTGGACGGCCTCTAGGGACCTGACTGGCCTCCAAGACCCTTAGAGCCCAAGGGTTTGAAAGCCTTTTTGTGATGCTACTATTCTTCAGGTCTCTTTGCCAGTATTTGAGGGCCTGTTCGGGTCTTACGACACATATATTCAGGACCTCCTGTTCAATCTCAACGCAGTACACTCATTTGCCAAGTTACGACACATATATTCAGGACCTCCTGTTCAATCTCAACGCAGTACACTCATTTGCCAAGTTACGTCTTCATTCTGACCCGGCGCTCGAGACGCTAGATCAACATACACGTCAGCTAGGAAAGTCACTCCGGAGGTTCAAGAATAACATTTGCCCTGCTTTTGCAACAAAGGAGCTGGCAAAGGAAGCTGGTGCTTGTTACAGACGAAACATGAAGCAGCAGGAGAGGCGAGGGGTATCGAACAAGGGAAAATCTGTACCAAATGATACAGATAACGAAAAAACATTCAGCCTTACAACTTACAAGGTGCACGCCATCGGCACCTACTCCCATTTCATCAGCATGTTTGGGACTACTGATAGCTACTCTACTCAAGTGGTACGTTCAAATGAATTTTTTTTTATTTTATTGAAATGTTTCTTAGGGCGAGCTTGAACACAGGCGTATCAAGCGTTTCTACAGTCATACAAACAAGGCCTTTCGTTATGTTCGTCAGGTTACCAGCCAAGAACGTCAAGTTCGACTCATTCAAGCAATCCGGCAACGTTTAGAGAACGAAAAGGCGAATGAAAATTCTAAGTCCGACTCTTTGCAAGCTAACCCACGCATGCCTTTCAAATACAAGGACCCATTACCAATTGCTGATCCATCTACACGGTATCAGGTCTCCAAGAGCCGCTCTCTACACTTGAATATCATGCCGTGGCTCAATGGGCTTGAAGAAGATGTTGCCACGAAGGTGCGTTCTCACTTTGCCTGCCGTATGGACTCTTTTTTTTTTTTTTTTTTTTTTCGGTTCACCTACTTGTACAGGATTTCTTACGAAAACTTAGATCTCATTTGTTCTGTCGTTTGACCGGCAAACATGACAAGATATTAGTGACACAGGCAGATCGAGGTCGTGTCTTTATCAACAATAACGACCGGATGTATGTCCACAAAGTGCTCCGTGTAAACTATACAACCTACAATCAGTGACAATGTCAAGATAGTATTAATCCTCGCACTCACTCTGATATCATGCTCTCATCACCAGATGACGCTAACGACGACAAGCCATACCTATACGCTCGAGTCATCGGAATCTATCACGTCGAGACTTCACTTATGAAGGATGCCAAACACTCTGCTCCGAAACGAGTCGACTTTCTTTGGGTTCATTGGTATGGGTCATTGCCCCAGCGACCATGTTGGAAGAGCAGACGCCTTCCTCAAATAGGCTTTGTGGACAGCAGCGATGATGAAGCTTTCGGCTTCGTGGACCCAACACAAGTAATACGCGCAGTCCATCTACTGCCAAATTTCGAAGTCAGAAAATACTCAATGATGCCTGGCCCCTCGATTGCCCGTAGAGCTGATGAAGAGGATATGGACTATCTACAATATTACATCAACATGTATGTTCACAAAGCTAGTAAAATCTCTTTTTTTAATTATTGATACTACCTTTATATAGCTTTGCTGATAGAGACATGATGACACGGTTTTGTCCAGATCTTACACTTGCTACCCATATTGTGAGTGAAGTTCCTGACAAATCCAATAGTTCAGAGATCAAGGACGAGCAAGATTCAACAGAAGAGGATGATGAGGCGGAGAAGGAGGAGGAGGATAGCAAGGATGGGGAAGAAAGAGAGAAGGAGGAGGAGAACCCTTCTGAAGACTCAAGCAATTGCAATTCAGTCGAGTCTGATCGTTAACCCAATTCTACAAGACCTTGGACATGTGGCACAGGACTTTTGCCTTTTGCTGATGGGTACCTTAAGCTAGTACCTTAGACTAGTGGCTGTTGCCTATTCCTGTACCTGTGCCACAGGACCAGAGTCAAGTATTAGAGGTCTTGCATAGTATCTGGGGTCCAGGTAGAATAGATTCCTGAATGTATTTAAGTAGCTGAGTCTATGGCTAAAGTCCCCAGACTTAAGAACATTGTTTCTTTGCTCCAAAGACTTATCCTTGCTACATCCTTGATTGATTACATTCCCCAAACCTCAGCAACATCAACAGGTGAGTATTGAAATTTGTAATAGAAAATAAGTATTAAAGACAATAAGTATGTGACAGTTGTGAGTGATGGAGATGAAAGCATAATAGCAACAAATGGGAGTGAAGTATAACAATAAGGAAGAGAGACAATAAGAAGCTGTGAAGTGGAGATGAAGTGATGAATTGTCAAAGAAGTGGAAGTGATGGAATGTGATCATGTGAGAAGGAAAAAGGTGGCGTGGGATAAAGGAATAGAATGTGAGGAAATGATGTAAGTACCATTGTCACAACATTACCCCCCTTCTACAGTCAATGTCCCAGCAACGATTTCCGTGAAATTTTCAAATGGTTGCCAGGGCAGGAAGTGAAAAATGGTGGCTGAAATTCTTTGTGGAGTGCTAGCTTGATGAGCCTGATAAAAGTCAGTAATGGCTTCATTGCTTGTTCCCACCAAGTTTCCCTCTGGTTCCCAATTTTCTTTTCCTTGACTGTAACCTTTCCACTTAACCAAGAATTGGAGCTTTTTCTATTGTCCAAATATTCTGCTATCCACAATTTGATCTACTTCCCAGTGTTCTTCTCCATCAATCATTTCTGGTTCTGGTGGCGGTGGCTTAATTTCGTTTACTTTGTTCCCTTTCCAAGGCCAAAGACAGTTGACATGAATGTTGTCATGGATTTTCATCCAGAGGGGAAGGAAGAGTCGGTAAGTATGTGATCCAGTTTTCTCAGCAATTTTGAATGGACCTAGGCAACAGCTTCCAAATTTTCTGTATTTCCATTAGATTTTGACATTTTTATTGGACAGCCATACAGTTTGTCCTACATCAAACTTCTGCACCTTTCCATTTATAGACTCTCTGATTTGTTGTTTGCTCATTTGAAGTGCCGCCTCGGCATCTTCCCTTGTGTGACGGAGTACCTCCACTCTCTGGTTGATGAATGGGTACGGCTTGGAGACTTTGATTAAAATATTGAGTTCTAGGGTGTACCCGTAAAGGACTTTGGAGGGGGAGTGGTTGTGAGCGGAGTAAATGCAAGAGTTAATAACAAATTTGGCAGTGGGTAGTAGGTGGTCCCAATCCTCCTGGCTCAAATAGTGTACATTTGGATATAGCACTTGATTTCTTCATTTGCATGTTCTGTCTGTCAATTTGTCTCAGGGTGGTATGCAGTTGTAAGCGCAGATTTGACACCAAGTAACTTTAAAAGGTGGCGCATTACTTCAGCTGCACACTGGGGACCTTGATCTGTGATGAATTGTCTTGAGAGGCCGTGGAGTCAGAATATCTCTTGATAGTAGATATCTGCAACATTTTTTGCAGTGATTTTGGTAGTGGTAGGGAGACAGCGTTGGTATAGTGATTGACAATGGTTATGACTGCATTATGTCTATCTTGTGTCATGGGTAGCTCTCCAATCAGATCAACACCAACATCTTCCCAGGGGCCATTCAGAATAGGGAGAGGTTGGAGGGATGACGAGTAATGGGGGTTTAATCATTTTCACTGGCAAGGATTGCATATTTGTCCACAAAGGAGTGCATTTCCGGCCACCAGAACTCTCTGCTAACCAGCTCTAAGGTCCCGTGTTGACCCGGATGTCCAGCCATTGGAGCATTGTGACATTGGATCAGAACTGCCTTTCATAATTCAGGGCTCGGTGGCATGCAAACTTTGTTCTGAGGGAGGACTAAACCATTTTCTTCTCTCCACTCTGGTAATCTACCAACCAACTTCTGCAGTCCTTTGATCTGTTTCAGCCCTTCCAGTACCTTGGCTTCTCGTTCACTTGCACTGTGGATTTGATTGTAGATGGGATTATGGAGTAGAACAGCAGTTGCGGAATTTATGAAGTGTTTGGGATGAAGGACAATCTGTTCTTGATTATTGTCAGAGTCCAATACCTGGAACTGGAACATGCAGGATAGAGCATCAGCTTGGGTGTTGGTTTTTCCTGGGCGATGCTTAAGTTGAAAGTCAAACCGGGACAGCCATAATGCCCAACAGGCCTGTCTGCGACTGAGATCTTGGGCTGTTTTCCAGAATTCCAGGTTCTGATAGTCAGTGATAATTTTAAACAATTTCAGTAATCCTTTTAAGAAGTTTTGCCAAATTTTTAGGGCTTTAATTATTGCTAACATTTGTCATTTGCTCTGCTGGGTCCATGGAGGCTGATTGGAATGCAACCAGGTGCCATTGTCCATCTTCCTGCATTTGTGATAGCGTTCTACCCATTGCAAATCCTGAAGCATTGACTTCTATCCTAATTGGTTTGTTTGGGTCCCACAAGACAAGAATTGGAGAGGAGATGAAGGTGTCTTTAAGTGATTGGAATGCTTCTTGTTGTTGGCTTCCCCAGCTCTATTTGATATCTTTTTGCATGAGGTTGTTGAGCGGTCAGGCTTTTCTTGCAAAGCCTTCAATGAATCTCCACGAAGTTAGCAAATCCCAGAAAACCACATAAATCATGTAGCAAGGAAGGTGTTGGCCAGTTTCTAACCGCTTCAACTTTGACTGGATCCATTCAAACTTCTCCCTCTCCAATATTCAGACTTAAATACCCCATGAAGGGCTGTTTGAACTTGCACTTTTCTGGTCAAAGGTAGAGGTTGTTCTGCTTGAGTGGGTAAGGACTTCATGGCCAGTGGAGCAGTGTTTGGCAAGGGTTTTGGTGAAGATGAAAATATCATCAAGATAAACAGCAATCTTTCCAGCAGCAATAAGGTCAATGAATATGGAGTTCATAAGTGCTTGGAACGTAGTGGGAGAGTTTGTTAATCCAATGAACATTACTAGTGGTTCAAAGAGGCCTCTATTGGTGGCAAACACAGCTTTCCACTCATGTCCCTTTTTGATCCAAACATTGTTATAACCCCATTCAATATACATCAAAATTAGTAAAGATTTTGGATTGTTGAAGACAGCTAATGATGTTGGTTATCAGGGAGAGAGGATATCAATTTTTAATGGTGTGTTCACTGAGTCTTTGGTAGTCCTGAACAGAGCAAAGTTTCCCATCTTTCTTTTTGACAAAAAAGACTGGGCTAGAGGGGATTTGGAGGGTCAGATATAGCCCTTTTGTAGATTTTCTTTGAGGAACTTGTCCACCTCTTTTTATTCATTAAGTGACATTGGGTAGATTTTGGTACATAGAGTTTCAGGGGCATGTGGTTTGAGGTCAATTGCATGATCCCAGGGTTTGTGTTCCAGTAGACGTTTAGATTCCTTTTCCAAGAATACTTTGCTGTGGCGGTGATATTCTGCAGGGACAAGTTCTTCAAATGTCTTAGTTGGTTTGTCCTTATTTGCTGCCTCAGCCAACTGTTGGGAGTAGGTGTACCCGGCAGCATACCAGAGTTTTTCTGCTGCATGATTTTTGCCCAAAGGAGAGCTCTTTTTTGTTTATGGTTGCCAACCAATTGATACAGAGGGGCCTTCCCCTCTGCCATTTCCAAAATTGGCAATTCCTCTTCATCCAATTCCAGCAGGTGAACATACTCTGGATTGGGCTCCAATATCCGTGGTTCCTCCAATATTATTGCAATTTTCAATAATAATAACATGCAAAAAAAAAAAAAACTTTTGCACGGCACCACATCTTCATAATGCTCACTTTTCCCTTCAAATAACATAGAGTAACCAACAACTAGGTCTGTTTACACTCTAGCTGAGTATATGATAATGAAAATACAGAACATACTAAATTCAAATCTTTTCAAACCATACTTTTTGATGCAACTTTCAGTAGATACTCACGTTGAAAGCTTGCTGACAAGTTTTTTTTTTTTTTGCACATCATTCATTATTTTTGAAAATTGCAATAAATTCTCGAGGTTCTGGTTCATCTTTGATTGTCATACAAGAAGAAGTAGGGGTAAGATGACCCTGTCTCCAGTCAATGTTAGGGTTGACTTTTTGAAGCCAAGGCAGGCCTAGTATTACGTCTTTGGTCCCTAGATCCATGATTAGATACTCAAGAAGCTGCAGTAAATTTTGATCAATTATGGAAAGTAGGGGTGCAGAATGTGTGATTTTCCCAGTGGTGTTAGGGGTTCCATTGATGTTGTAGAGGGTAATTGGATGAAAGAGGGGTCGAGTAAGGATGTGATGCCAATTTATAAACCGTTGATGAAGGAATAGACCTGTTGCACCAGAATCTATCATTGCTGTGCAGTTTGTACTCTTGAATCTCCCTTGTAACTTAATCGGTATGCGAAAATGAGAATCATTGCTAGATTGAACAGAATCAATAGTGCAAGAGGAGATAGATGCATAAATGGAGGACATGTCAGGGAACCAGGCGGTAATGCGCAGTGTGTGTGATCTACACTAAACCACAACCAAACCAAAACAAAGACTAACATGTAGTTAGACTTGTTTGGATGGTACCACCATATCAAATATTTAAAAAGGTGCAAGGGTGCGTTGTCAAAGGTTCTGCAGGTTCTTAGCTTTTATATTTCTTTTCACAGGAGCTAGGGCTCAACTGCTTTGTATTTTATGTTTTTATAGTTTTATAGATGTGGGCTAACTTCTATCTTGTGTGCTAGTGAGATTGGGAGCTAGGGCAATTGACTCCATATGTACTTTAAACTTCTTTATCAAACACTAGGACAACGGGAGCTAGGGCAATCAACCTTGTAAGGGTTTCATAATAGATGGGGTGTTCTACAACGATGGGGAGCTAGGGTAATTGACCCAATGAGGCATATTCAATCAAAACTAGAACGGGGGAGCTAGGCCTTTCCTGGGCTAATATATTATATAGCTTTGTTCAACAAGAACAGTGGGAGCTAAGGGCTATCAACCACGTCTAACTTTTCTATCTTATCCTCTTTGGAATAAGGTGGCTACACAGGACCAACACGGTATCTTCTGCCCAACCTCGCCAACCCAGAATTCTGAAGCTGAAAGTACCAACAATACCACTGTTGGATTCACCAGCTTGACCACTGTTATCAACCCCGCTACAACCAACCCTTCCCCCGCCTCTGACTCTGACTCTGACATCAAAATGTCCAGCGCTAGGCTTAACAAATCTGGACACATCGAATCTGCGTCTGGCAAGAAAGGAACCTAGGTCAAAGACGCTCAGAACCTCACCCCCGAGGACCTAGATGATCTCAAGGCATTCGTAGAAGACCACTGCAAGGAGAAGAGTGTCACTGACAAAGCAAAGATCAAGGAAATCCACGCCTCTGCGTTCCTCAGCTACCGCGCTCATTCGGAATGGTTCAAGTCGGAAAAGAACCGCCTGAGCAAGCTTGCTGTTGCAAAAGTTGACCCTGCGGATCCCGATGGCGACGCCAAACACCTTTTCCTGAACGCATTGATGGTCAAGTTCATTGGTCCTGACTGGGCAGCAAAAATCGCGGTCAAGCGCAATAGTCTTGTCATGCCCAATGGCGACCTTGGTTTCTTCTCCAACTTCATGAGCTCGCTCAAGGGCATGAATTGTTGTCTCAAAGACCAGGGAAGCTATCTCTCTGAACTCCAGCTCCTCGCACTTGCCGCTAACAAGATATCTCCGGTCCTTCGGGAACTTTTGGAGGAGAATAATGTGAGTATTGCAGCTCACTCCTCCCTGCAGTCTTGGATAGATGCGGTTGAAGTAATTGAGCACCGCTTCCGCGTGAGGGTAGCGCAATTAAGACCTATCCCAGTTTTCCCCCGAAATGCCCTGGCCAAACTGACCACTACCGTAATGGCCAAAATAACAAAAGTCAATTTCCCCCTGCTGCGTGTTCCTCAAACAGCAACAATTTGTATAATTTCGTATCTCTCAAGACTCTGTCTGATGCTGAACATGCCACCCGATGTGCCTTCCTTGACCAGCTTCAGGTGTGCTACAAATGTTGTACTGCATTTACAGGACATCAATCCCGTGACTGCACCACGGCTCCTGCCCCACTTAAGGTCCCTTTCCAGTGATTGACCAGAGAGATGGTTGCTAACGCATGATAAAACCAAAACACTGATTTTGTACTCAGCCATCATATCTTCCACTAAGGGCTGTGCTACTGTTGCCGCAGTTGCGGCTGTAGAGCCACTCGATGACATTGTCAACCTCATTAACTCTCCATCTCCCCGTGCGCCTGTGGTTGGAGCGTTCACTGCCAGGGGCATTGAAGTATATGATCAGAACTACGGACCTGGGGATTTTTCACGTACTCCCCCTTGTTCTCGCGCTCAATCTCCTCACTCCCATTTTGAAGAATTGGGGTCTCCTACATATCATACTTGTTCAGCTCCCCCCGAACAACGTGAGGTGGCCGCCCTGATTCCCTTCGACCAACGTCGCTTGACCAAAGATAATCAGAGTGACGACAAATCTGGTGATTCTGATGAAGTGAGTGATGGTGATATGCCTTTCTATACTCCACATTTCCTTTGGAAATGCATTGTCAGTGGCCCCGCACCCCCTGACCCTCTTGTTCTCAATATTTTGATTAACGACAGCTGTCCATTTGTGTTGATACGTGCTGACATTGTATCTCGTCTAGGACTGAGATGCAAGCGTTTGTACAAATTGCAAATGATGTTCCTTGCAATGTCCAATGGCTCCAATTAATTGTTTTCTGCATCTGATTATTGTTCCTTTCCCATTTCTGATCCTTCTAATGCATGGACGTCTTGTACAGTTTGTGCACTTATTGTTTCTTCTTTATGTGATCCTGTCATTTGTGGTCTTCCCTTCCTTACACATAACAACCTTGTCGCCGACTATAGTTCTTGTACGCTCATTGATAAAGTTTCAGGTTTTGACCTTATGAATCCTCATAGCACTGTACTCAAACCTCCTGTACTTCCTTTGTCCGCACCTAAACAGAGAAGCTTATTACACAGATCATTCCTTGATATGAGACGGAATAAGGTGGCAGTGATATCAGAGCTTAAATGTTACTTTATGTCTCACCCAGAACTGAGTCGCAGCAATCCAATTAGGTTGGGATTCAATTATGTTGCTGCTGTTCAGGCATGCATTGAACAGTTACAGGTGCAGCAGCGTATGGATTTTTTTTCTGATCAGATTAAAATTGAATATGCAGATGTTTTTGGGGATATTCCCACCGTGATGAGCTCCCCACAGATATTACTTGCAAGATAACTAGTGTTGGGCTCGGGTCGGGTTCGGGACCAAAAATCTCAACCCGACCCGGACCGGAAGAGAGACCTGAACCCGAGCAGTCGGGCACGGGTTACCCAAGTCAGCCGGGTTCGGGTTTTTTCGAATCGGGTATCCCGAGAATTTGGAGCCGGGTCACATCAATCACAAGCCCAAATTTGTATTAAAGAATGATACTACTAAAGAACGAAGCAAGTTAAACATTAATGAATAATATTGTTAAAGGCAGCCAGAAGTTTTATATATAGTTTGGAGGTGTAAATTGTATATAGTTTATGAAGCTAGAAATCATCTAGCCAATCTAGGTCAATATCAGCATCATCAGCTTCTGTACCATGAAGAATAATAAGTAATTCTTCATTAGTAATAAAATCTTGACGGGACCATGTGCCGAAGCACATTAGTGCTTGGATAGTCTTTGGTCGTAGTCGGTTTCACAAGTGCGATACAAGAATACGGCCTTGAGAAAATGAGCGCTCAACAGCAACTGAGATAGCTTATTATAAGGCAGATAAGAAATCAGCACGGCTAATTAAAAGGAAGGCAAGCTTACCAGGTATAGTATGAACAGAAATGGCCAACTTAGCCAGGTTAGGATAGACCTTACGGTTCATAAGCCACCAGTGTAATGGATTATTGTTGGGAACACAGCTGTCCATAAGATAGCGGTCAAGTTCATCACAACCACTAGCAGATGGAGTAAGCTGGCTCTGTTTCGACATAAGAGAGATGAATGAATTTGCTGGTGGAGAGGAGGGGATATCTGGGAGAGGCTGGGTGATAGATGTGTCGAGATCCTCAATGGGCTTGAATTGGGCATATGCTGCCCGGGTAATATCTATGGACTCTTCAATCCAGTCCTCAGACCAATTTGCATTCTCAAAGTAGCGCGTCTTGTGCTGCGGATGAAGGACTAGAGTATAATCATTAAATCAAAAGAAAGAGAATAGGATACACAGGCACACCCATGGCCATTCTATAGATATTTGAACCGTCCGATAATGCATAGTACTTGTTTATTGTTCGTTTACCAATAGCTAGAGCATGCTTAATGGGGTCTGACACTTCTTCATTGTCTACCATGCCAGTAGCCAGAGCTTCGTCAATGGCATCCATGGCTGGAATGACTTGAGCAACCGTAGGTGAATTAGCTGAAAACCAAGTTGTAGCATCCTTGAGAAGCTAGGGTCAAAAGTGGTGAGTACGATAAGCATTAATAAAACAAGACACGACGTACTTTAAGCGCTGCTGTTAAACCGTCGATAGACTCCCACTCATGTTCATTCACTTGAAACTCTGCAAGACCGTTGGAGTTACTGTCAACAAACTGTGTAACTTGGGGCCGCAGCGAATGAAAGACATTAAGCATGTCATAGGTAGAGGTCCATCGAGTAGAAACATCTCGGGGTAGAGTCAAGATATTGGGGAGCAGGGCCCGCCAGCGAGGGAGAAGGAGAGTAGACGAGTTGATAATTTTGAAAGCAATCTTGCGACACTAGATAAAAGAGGTTAGACAAAAACAGAACAACAATGAAGAGAGATACCTTGTACAGCGCACTGCGAATAGGCTTCACAGCTTCACCCCACTCCTGCCTCTCTTCATCTGACATGGTGTTGAGAACCTCGGCAAACCCGTCTTCATCATCCTCGTCCATATTACCTTCCCGAATATCCCTCAGTTCTGCTTGTAGTTCCTCAAGAGTGCTTTCGTTGGGTACACCGTCGACATCATCAACATTTCCTTTGCGAACTTCGAATGGCTTGAGTATCCCCTTAGCAGTAAGATTAATGGTGTGGGCAAAGCATTGAACGTGAGCTTTGAGTCCCGGGAAATCGGGAAGAAGCTTTGGCAGCTCAGAAAGCATAGCAGTGTTGGCTGAGGCGTTGTCACAAGTGATAGAAAGCAGTTTCTTTTCAATGCCATACAACATGAGAATCTTTGCTACAGCAGAGGCCATGTTTTCTCCACTGTGAGATACAGGCAGTTCGACAAAGTCAAGGAGGGTGGTAAATAGCTCTTCTTTGCCATCAGCCTGCTTGCGTGGCCATGAGGTTGTAACACTCATGAAGGCATGATGGTTGGGTGAAGTCCAAGTGTCGAGTGCAATAGGGAGTAGCCCGGGATAGTCCTGAAGTTTCTCAGCAAGCTTGGCACAAGTACCACTGTAGAGCTTCATCACATCGTGCGCAACCGTTTCCCGACTTGGAACATAACGATCAGGTCGTCCCTCTTTTTGCAGCCAGCAATAGCAGCAATCCGCAACAACACGGAATGGGCGCGGCCGATGCACTTCAGCAACCCATCTGGCAGTAACCACTCTGAATTCGAGTCAATGAACAGTTCAGAAATTTGAGAACAAATAATCGACCTACCGAATTGAGCTTGTGTCAGGCGGACGAGTCGAAAATGACTGATACCAGCCTTTCACAGAGCGGAGAGCAAGGGCAAGCATGGTTTGAGACTTCTTGCCATGCTTTCTTACGACTGTTCTGGCTTCGGTGAGATTTTCACTTTCTTGGACTGCAGTGACAGTGTCATGTCCCCAGCACTTGACGGCATGGCGTTTGAGTGCACCTGTTTTTTCATTAGAAGGTATGAATTTGAAACAATCGGAACACGCACTTGTAGTGTCGTGACAACCGGTACTTACATCATTTATCTCACGCCACCTTTCTTCCTTTATCATGTGATCGTGTTTATTACCCATACTCCTTCAACTCATTGCTCCATATCCATTTCACAATCGCGTACTGCCTCCTCTTCTTCTTATTGTCTTTCCCCATTCGTCGCTATTATTCTTTCACCTCTCTCTCTCACAACTGTCGTACACTTATTGTCTTTGATACCTACTTTCTCTCGCGCTGTCGTTCCTTTCTCTCGCGCTATTATCTTCTGACCTCCTTGTTGTTCTTTCTCTCTTATTGTTACCATACGTATATAAGGACTGTAGATAGCTCCTAGTTCCCTATCTCGACCTCTTGGTCATTGGGAACTAGGTTCGTGTTGTACCTCTCTCTGTATACTCCAATACTAACTTGGTCATTGGGAACTAGACATCCTTTGAGCCCTTGTGATTGGCCCTTCGTGCTATCACTGCTGTTGAGATCACTTATCCTTCCACCACCCTTGTACGCTGCGCTTAAGTTCGGACTCCATCGTCTTTGAAGCTTGCCGGCTACTCGGTCTGTGCTTGTGCTCGTGCTTTCCCTCGTGCTTCCCTCGTTCCGGTTGTTCCGTTCCTCGTCGCGACATGTAGAACCTTTGTCTGCAGTCCGCATACTTTGGTTCACTCCCGTTCGGCAGTGAGAACATTGGAAGATGAGGAAGTCGGGTGATATTGAATCTGAAACAAATTCGACATCCGGTGTCTCGTCGAAGAACGCGTACAGAGGCGATTTACGATTCTTAACCTGTTTGCCTGTTATCACTTATATTAACGAAAATTGATCAAAATACAAAACATTTGAGTACTTATGAATCCGTTTGATCACGGCGTCTTTCGTGGTCTCGTCATCGTCAGACCAGAGTTGAATGGGAGCCTCCAAGGGTGGCAATGACGATCATTGACTTGGTGGGTCCGAAGGGGGAAGAGACGAGAACCGACGAGGAGGATCAGAGGAGGGCACTTTGGGCTCAGGTTCCTCGACTGGTCATCTGTGTGGACGAGAGCGCTTAGGCGGTTTAGTTGGAGCAGTGTTGACAGCGCTGCTTCTGTGTTTCATGATGAGGGAGACCGCAATGAGGAGGTGGATATGCCTGTAATACAACAAAATAAATCAAATCCGTTAAATATAAACATGTAAAAAAACCGAGAATGATAATGTACCTAAGTGCCAATGACCACTAATCCTTCTCGATCCAGTGCGACGGCAGTAACGACAACGAGATGACGGCGGTGACGACAACAATAACGACAACAAGTTCCAGAGGCTAAAGCCAATGGAAGCGTATCAAACGGCTAGAGCCAGTCCCGATGTCGAGGGAGGGAACAATGTTGAGGAGGTAGAGACTACGACAGCAGTGGTGGTGGTGGCAGCAGAAAGAGAGGGGACTTG
>JAACJN010000250.1:0-66826 GCA_013368555.1 Collybiopsis confluens | reverse complement strand
TTGGCGTAGACGTTTCTTGATTTTGTGGTCCCAAACGGACACGGTGCCGTCCGAGCCCGCGGAAGCGAAGGTGTTATAACTTGACAGAACATGGGGGTATCAGCATCAACGTAACCATGGCTGAGAATGGGGAGCTCAAGGTAGATTAGACACCGCCACGACTTACGTTGGGTGGAAAGCTAAGGCATTGACTGGCCACACATGATCCACGCCATCGATGGTTTGCCGGTGGCATTTGAACGCATATTTTTTTTCTTGTGCTTCTGGCGAAGGATCAAAATACTCGACGCCAATTCGGCCTTCGACAGATGCTGCCGCGTAGCCTGGTAATTTCGAGTTTGAGCTCGCATTCGCGAGACACAGGAATATGTTGCTCACCTTCGCCATTGACCATACACGCCAAGGAGCGCGTCATGTACTTTAAACTGCTTTCTCTGCGTTGCATAGGCTCCTGCATGTTGCGGATATCGTAAATATGGAAGAGTCGACTGGCCATGGAGACTACGAGTGTGTTTTTGACCAGGTCGGTGTGGTATATTCGGTCAGGAGTTTCATGAGACGCTTGCTGAGGCGTTGCGGCCCGTGGATCAAAAAGTCGCAAAGTTCGATCCCAGGAAGCAGAAATGAGCGCATCTACAAAAGTGACATGAGAAATCATCATTATGACAAAGTTTCGGAATTGACAGACTGAGTTCTTGGGCATAAACCATGCTGGAGATAGCGTCGCTATGCGCCCCAATGACAATGGATTTTTCACTTGAGAAATCCAAACTGAACGGATACAAGATGTCAACAGGAAACGAGTTTGTGAGAATCTTAGTGGAGCATACTATCGGACTGCAGTATCCAAGCCACCACTAAATCCATGCTCAGCATCGGAGAAGCAACATGTCAACACGGCAGCTCGATGATCAAACTTGCATTTTTGTTCGCTCCTTCTGCCGCCTAAAGCATCATCCCCGACATCGTAGAGCTTGACATTCTACACAAGACGCGACAGTTAGAGCTTACAGAGCCATATTGGAAAAAGGAAAACCCACTGTATCCCATGAAGAAACAAGCAACTGCGTTGGATTCGTGGGCGAGTATCGAACCTTGGAAATACTGTCAAAAGGCGGCGAAGGCAAGGCGAATTGCGAATCTAGCAATCAGAAAATGCGATTCTAAGCGATTCAAAACATAATTTTAGCTGAAATGGAGGGCGAAAACATACCAGCCATTGAGGGTTGAGGTTGAAAAAAATGCCGCTTAATTGCCGCTCATCCACGTTTGGAAGCCACGTGATTGATTTAATTGTTCTTCTGCCGCCACAATATTTCAGAGCTCATTATCGCCTCAAGGTCTTTGGGGTTAGAGTGCAAGAAATTCAATTTCAATACTGCAAACCTAAGATCTTGGCACTATATCACTCAAGTCGAGGACGCGATTAAGTACTTTTGGCACGGCCGTCACCTCAGTAGCCGAGTCAAGTATGGATAATGTAACGCTTAACAGGGACTTGAATCCTGACTAGATCCTCAAGAGAATCCTGAATAATATCCATCGAGGTTTCCAAAACAAAAGAAATGCTGAACACTGACGCGTCAATTAAAATTTGGTGCGAACAGCCAACTTGAAATACGTATGTATCATAATTTACGACTTTCCGTTCGGATCAGTTGTTCAGACAGTTCAGTTATGCAAGTAAGGCCCTGACCAGATGCACCGCAAAACGGCGCTGGAAAATGCTGGTTGTTAGTAGTTGCTGTTCGATTTCTTCAGACTCAGGAGGGAGCGTAGAGTAGAAAGGTGTTACAAGGAAGAGCAAGGCTCAAGAGCGTAGAGTAGAACGGTGCTACAATGAAGAGCACTCGAAATACGCTCAAGACTCGTACAATGTTTTGCCGATTGCCATGCCCGCTGGTTTTGTACCGATCAGGGCCTAATATATGTGGCAGAGAAAAACTGGAGTCCGGAATTGATAGAAATCAAAAAGACTTGAAACCGGACGCCGTTTTCCTGCACTATTTTTCCGGTGCATCCGATCAAGGACCTTTAATAATCTAACTAACCTTGCCCTCACTTTCTGAGATCGCACTGAAATCCTAGTGGACTGGACTTGAAAGCTGAGCTTCCGGGATCTCGGAGGAATGAAAGCAAGGCCGCCAATTGGGCCAAGGTCTTCAATTTCTCCGGCCGCTCATTTCATAATGACCTTTTCAGGCACCAAAATAATTAATGCGTGAGGTGAACAGTTTGATACATATCAATTCCACGGTAAGGATCTGGCGCTCTTTAGCTCATGCGAACGAGTCACAAACTCCGCAGGTCTATCTCTCTGCCTATCTCTGCCTCCGGTACGTCTCGGTTGTTGTTGAAAAAAGGGTCCAAGGAATTAGAAGGGGATTCCGTCAGCGGAAACCGTCCTTGCGTTGACTGGAACTAGCAAGCCGCGTGTTGGACTACTGCCAAGTCAAGTGCACTTGACGGCGTACAATATTTTACTTATGAATGTATGTACATATTGTATGGTGTTCGAAAGGTGGTCTTTGATCCTTACCCGGCATAGAAACAGTGGAAATTGGACCAAGTAAGTAAACGGGATCCCAGTCATTCAATTGCAAATCGGTAACCTCATGTTTTTGAATGTCTCCTGTCTTCTATTATAAGATTATAAAGCTGGGCTCACATTCAGTGATCGCACTATTTTGCTTCCTTCATCGCCTGTCATGCCTCTCTCCGACAGAAGCAACAGCAGCTTGGGCTCAGGACGGCCTCAGCAGCGACGCCGAAAGTCGCCAGTCTCAATGTATCGGATGGACTACAATGTCACCGATCAGCCCAAAACCCCTCGGCCACTCGTCAGGCTAGAGCCCAAGAAAACTTCACCTAAAGCTACTAAACCGAAAGCGCAGGCTGTATCTCGAACTTCAAATCCTGCAGTAGCGCACAATTACTCCTCGAGCTCTTTCTCTACCTCTGTGTCTGGCAGCTCGTGCGGATCCGAGAAATCTACGTCCACTTCGAGTCTCAATAGCCATGCGGGGAGCTCGAGAAGTGCATTATCTTTCTCTCTAGTACCGCGAATGCTCGGGAAGCGCTTCAGATCATCCTCCGTTTCAACCACCATCTCGGAGTCACCTACGACGCCCACTTCCATCTCGACTCTTCCGTCTGCACGCCAGTTGGCAGAAAAAATCACGATGGATACCTCCCTTGTAGACGTACCGGAAGCATCGGGTGAGAGCGAGTCGGACACAGTGATGGGCGACCTTGAGATTGTCGAGGTGCGACGCGAACTGCCACCGGTGCCTAAGGGTCCTGTCACTTCCCAAACACAGTCGCGGCGTACTAGCTTGACGCCACCTATCAAACCAGCACTGGATATCCTCCCGGAGCGACGTCCGGTGTCACCAGATTTACCCTCTCCTACTCGACCCTCCCGTTCTTCCAAAAGACCCAAAACCGCCCCTTCTCGATCGCTATCATCCAGTTTCTCTCCGTCCATTCCAACAGATGCTTCCACCCAAATACCAACTATAATTATCAAGTCACCCGACACAGTTCCCAGACCATCGACAGCAGACACAAGACGGAATGGATCACTCGCATCATCCATCTTGCCAACTACTTCTACCGTAGTGATAGGACCACGACCCGATTCCCCTTTCATTGATTCCACCACCTTTACACCTCAAAGTTACTTTTCCGACCTCACTCCTGATAAATCTGCACCACCCCTCACCTTCTCGCGGCGCGAGAGAGGTCAAGGGTGGAGCGGGGAGTGGAACCGGGGCGACATGCGGGAAGTCATCCAGCGGCTTAGACAGCTCAAATGACGTCCCAGCTTTCATTTGCAGTACATCTTTCACGCGCACGAGCACGATGGGATCTTTCTCGGTATGTTCTCTTTTTTTTTTCTAGGGTTAGACGCTCCAATGCCTGATTCAGCGTTATCAAGTCTCCATATGTATCATTCACGGTTCTATATCTGTCCATCACCCAAAGGCGATCCATTCTCCCACTTAACATATTTTCTCCATACGACTTTTACGCCTGGACCGAAGCAATGACCTTTTTAGTATTCTTTCTCACTCAACAGCGAGCGTGATTAATCCCATATTCTAGTGCGGACCATCCGTCTGCACATACACCGACCTTCACTCACACTCGTTCATTGACTTCTCTCGTTTTGCTGTACTTAATCGTATGTATGTAACAGTGTTTTTCATCGAAGAATGATCCACTCCCGTATTTGTTATCTCCGCTTCCATGGACGAGGAGCCTCTCTATTCTCTCTATTACTTGCTATGTGCTACCGTCATTCACACCGTTGTGGCCGGGGTTTATACACTTTGACGCTGGTACGAGTCCGACGGGTTCTAGAAGGAAACCATCATTATGGTCCGCCTAATGAACGGACCATCTTAACTGAAACCCTAGTAACGATTATAAACCATGACCTTGAACGGAACGAGTGAAATATGTTACTTTGAATAGGGTTTGCTTTCTGTGCCTGAAGCTAAGCCTCAGAGACCGCTCGCAAAGTCTCCCATGTTCCCATCTCAAAAAATGCCGGTAGACACCTCCAAACTTCCTGTCGTCCCTGCGAATGCTGCCTTTTGGCATTTGACACACACTCCGTGCAAACATTCAATGCGATCCACCGGGTGTACGGTCGTAGCGGATGCGGATGCCTCGAGGCTTCCAAGATATGCCATTCCGTATGTGGGCTTCGAGCGAGAGCGCATAAGGAATTCCTACATGTAGACGCTCGGGTGAAGCCAAGAAGAAATGAATGCGAAAGACTCATTTCGGCATACCGCAATCTCTCTCTCCCCACGAGGCATACCGTCTTTTGCTGCCAAGAGATGTCGCCTGGACGTTGCTCTAAAATTCTCCGGGAAGGTAAGCGTGCTAGACAATAGCTTGCGTAAGGTAGAACAGTCGGAACGTCGGTTTCTTGAGCCAGACGGATGGCACGCATGATTACGTCGCTTCTGAGATGCTTTGACGTGAGCGGACCTCGGGACGCTCGCCCATCACACTCTTCTAGAGTGGCAGGAAGCGTGCGGGTAAAGAGGGATATACACTTGCGGCGAAGAGACTGTATCATGTATTTCGTGGCCAAACGTAAAATCCCCGAAATAAAGTCCAAGATGGTATTGAGTTCAGCGTCCGCGGGGAAGTCGTCAAAATGACTGGAAAAAAAGATTGGTCAACCGTTGAATTAGGTGTTAAAAAACTTGATCATCCCATCAGGATACCCAAGGTGATGAACGAAAAATGACTTCTTACGATGGATTATAGAGAGCATTCAGTAGATCTTGGAAATCTTGTGCACGGTCGTGCAACATTACGATTGGACACCCTTCAATGAACTCTTGGACATCATTGGTCGACTGGGGAAGGGTAAAAAGCGTGGAAAAAATCTCCGAGCTGTTGGCCAGGACAGTCTGGTGGACGCGGAAAAGAGAGTTCTCTTGCCACAGCACGATGGACCCATCGTATAACCAGTATTTTTCGTCTTTAATGGCTATGTTCAACAGACCGCGCTCTATTGGAGACGTGGCTTCTCCCATTAAAGCGTCCGCATGTGCAGAGGCAACGTTGATAGATCGGGAAAGAAGATATAATGCCGGCGCTAAAGAAATTCGTTGCAACGTCATCTTCTCCCACGGTTCCAAGCTTTTCATACCGAACGGCAGCGGACGGCTCCGGTACTCTCGAATGCGGCGCTTTGTTTTGTTTTTTTGTATTTTATTTGGTACTCGATGGACAGTATTTGAGAGACAATCTTTGGTCGTATTTGGTCACTAAGTTTGTTTATCGCATGACTATCAGCTGCCGTACTTATGCATGCAAATGGCCAACAATTCTGGCCTGCGCCCTCTTTAACCTTGAATGCGGAGCTTGTCTATATCGCCTCCTTTTTTGCCTCGTTATCTGCGGCGTATGACTGTGCTTGGCGCGTCACCGCAGTGGCAACATATACTAAGTTATTCTCGCCTTCCGCCGCCATCCCTCCGATGAGAATTCCTGTCAAACCGAATCTATGACAAAAACGAAAGACTCTGAGAAGTAACAGCTTCCGTTACTTTGCTAGACTCCCCCCAAGCAGGGCAAGGCCAGGCACCTTGTAGTTCGCTTCCGGAATCTTGGTGATAAATTCTGCAATCCATGAACGTAAATCGGAAGGGCGGGACTTGACAGTACTGGAAAGAATTTCGCTGGATTAGAAATCGCTAGTTTCCGGGATCTGTGAGCCAATATCTAATATCGTTTTTCGTAAACTTCAAAGTTCATCCACATCCGCACCGAGTCTCGAACACCAGATCGTACCTTTCTCTTCATTCCAGCTGTCTTTCTGCCTTTGTCTCGCAATGCAGGGAAAGCTTTAGCATCTTTACCGGGTGGCTCTGGCTGACAGCGGTGGTACCTATTATGGGTATATCTCTCTAACGTGGTGAGCTCGGTAGTTTTAGGACATTATTGAAGAATATACCTAGATGGCTCCTGAGGCGATAGGTATGTGGCACTTCAAAATCGGCTTGTTGGCCGAACGTGACTCAGTGCACGCGGGAAAGGTCTAAATCATGTGATCAACTTCTATCTTGTTCTCGAACCCCCACAACTTCAGGGTCTATGCCAGCTCATAAATCGTTCTCCGCGTCTGTAATAGTAGATGGAAAGCCACTAGAAGAATACAGCGTCAAAACCGTGAAAAAGAAGGGTGGAACGACTACGGTTACTTGCTGGATTCCTTCGGAAGCCGGGAAGGTAAAATATTTCCTGGTCTTGATCCACTCTTATGATCTGAAGTACTCTGTTCCAGAGATACGAAGTCCACTGGAAAGACTCTGCTTGCAAGCAACCTACCAAGGGCAGGCTTTACATTGACGGGCACCCCTGCGGCGGAAAGATTTGTCAAAAGAAAAACCAAATCAAGATACAGCGAGGCATTCGTCAAGCGGAAACTACGCTTACCTCATTCGAGTTTGCCTCTCTTCTTGTGACTGGTCCGTCGCCCTTTTGTCTTGAAAGTTCGCTTTTCCTTACCAGGTGTGCTCGTTGCAGACGACGAAGAAGCTTCTGCGCTTGAGATGCCTCGCAATGCTGGCCAGATAGAATTGCGCATCCGGAACTATCAAATCGAGGGGCGTGGAATGCGGACGGAATCGAAATTCAAGGCCTTACCCACCCCACAAACCTATAGTGAAAAAGCCAAGAAGGGGATCGACCATTTGACGAGGTGAGATTTTCGTAAATTTTTACGACCCACAGCAAGCGCTGAGGAAGTCATCCCCCTAGCTTGTCTGGAACTATCACCTGCTCTCGAGCGACTAGGACTGTCCGAGGAGAATCGATAGGGAAGACTTTTCTTCGATTTCGATTTCGATACAGGCCCATAGGTTCGACTTTGAAGGTTTTCACGAACTGACCTTTTGTTCTCATATACATTTTAGGCATTCTTTGTGCACAGGGAATCGCACCTCCTCTGGTTACTCTTCAATCTGAGTCGTCCTCTGGATCACGCAAGCGAGCGAGCTCATTCCTCAAGGAGGAAGATGAAAAACCTGCAATCATAGAGACTATTGAGATCTCTGATGATGAAGATTCCCTGAAGGAATCAACGAGGTTTCAGGTATTTCCCTCCGGGTCTCTTTGCATGCTTTTACTCTTCTTTTTTTGATTTTTACCAAGGATCCGTTGCAGGCACGCGTAAATGAGCAGAGAGCCAGGCGTCCATTTACAAGGAGTCAGAAAAGAATCAAACTCGAAGCAGAACAAGCTAGAATCGAAACTGAGCCCTCTGGCTCTGGACAGATCGTCGTCGACCTGACGTGGTAAATTTTTTCCGTCGCCTTTCATGTTGGGACTCGATCTTTGAAATATTGATCCCTTACAATAGAGCACGAAGTAGATTCACATTGTCGTGAACCATCCCTTCGCAAAGCGCCTCTACTCCACTCCCGAGCGAACGGTTCTCGTCAACCGAAGATCCATGTCAATGAACATCAGAGTTGAATCAAACGGATATAGAGCAAGGCGCTTCAATTCTGGACTTCTCTATTCATATGAACATGTGCTACTATTTGTCTTGGGAAATGATATTCTGAACGTTTCATGATATGTAACCTTGATCAGGTAGTCCTATTGTGTACTTTTTTCGACGTGAAATTGGAACGATACTAAACATAACCCCAGCTAAGTGAGTGCGCGACGCCTGGCGAATTTGATTTAATCACATGATCTGATACTCCTTTGCACGTAAACTCTTTCATCCTCTGCTATTTTTCCCTCGACCATCCGTCCATGCCAACGCATTTATCTTTCTCTGCTTCCGTAGTAGTAGATGGTGCGCCTTTGAAAGAGTACAATGTGGAAACTGTGAAGAAGGGTGAAATGACTACGGTGACTTGCTGGATTCCTTCAGAGGCGGGGAAGGTGAGTTACTTTCAGTCCGCATTCATTTCAAGCCCTGAAATACTTTGTTCAAGAGATACGAAATTCAGTGGAAAGACTCGATTTGCGAGCAGTCCACTCAGGGCAACTTCTATATTGACGGTCACGGTTGTGGAAGCTCAATTGCTCGAAAGAAAAACAAAATCATGATAAAGCGAGGTCTTCGTCCATCGGAAACCACCCTTTCACCGTTCGAGTTTGCTCCTCTCAAAATGACTGGTCTGTCGCTTTCTACCTTAGTAGTTGCTTTTCCTTACCCGTTGTTCCTTACCCGTTGTTCTTGTTGCAGACGACGATGAAGCTGCCACGCTTGAAATGCCTCGCGATGTTGGGCAGATAAAATTACGTATACGGAATTTTCGAGTAGAAGGCCGTGAAGCATGGTCCACAGGAGTGGCCCTACCTATCCTGCAGACCTACAGCGAAAAGGCCAAGAAGGGAATCGACCACTTGACGAGGTAAGATTATTCCACGTTTACGACCACGGCAAGGGTTGACGTTGATTATCGGACCCCCTAGCTTCTCTGGAATTATCAGCGGACCCAAAAAGACCGCGTGTATCATAGGACAACCGACAGGGCCGACTTTTCTTCAATTCTGTTTCCGATATAGACCCATAGGTTCGACATCTAATATCTCCACGAAAATGACCTTCTCTTCTCATGTATCTGTGTCCAGGTATCCTTCGTGCTCAGGGAATTGCCCCTCCCCTGGTTACCGCTCAAGCTGAGCCTTCTTCTCGATCACGAAAACGAGCTCGTTCGTCGCCCAAGGAGGCAGTTGAAGCATCCGAGACGGGAGGGGCTTTAAAGATATCAGATGGGGAAGATGAAATTGAGCGGCTTCAGGTACTCATGATGATTTCCTTCCCTGCTTGTTCCTCTTTTCTAAGCAAGGATTTGTACAGGCGCGTTTAGATGAGCTGAGGGCAAAGCGTCCGAATACGAGTGGCCGAAAGAAAATCAAACTCGAGCCGGAACAAACCAGAATTAAACCCGACCCTTCTGGCTCTGAACGGATTGTAATCGATTTGACGTGGTGAGGTTTTTTTTCGATTTTTTTCCGAACGCCTTGTCAGAATTGCGATTACTGATCCTTGGAATAGAACCTTGCTTTCACATATCGTACCCTCTGCCGCAAACTGGATCGTACTTCTTGAACCATCTCGGTGGTCTTCGCCAAGCTCTCTGCTCCCCGCCGACATATTCATTAACTGAAGATCTATGTCAAATACCGCAGTGCTGTCAACAAGGACGTCGTCAAGCAAGGACCCTCCTCCTCTTCATTCGAATGGACGTGTACTACTCATCTTAACTGTCGCATCCACTCGGGCAGTCCGTAACATGTACCTACTCTAGCTGTTGTGTACTTATTTGTGCCAAGATAATCTAGATTCGGTCCTCGGATGATAGGACGCAGTAAATCATTTCTCCACCACGTGACGTGACCCCACCTCGGTGTAACTTTCATCTGCCTGGTTCCATTCATCCGGGGTCATGCCATCCCATACTTCATTTTCTGCTTCTGTAATGGTAGATGACCGGTCTTTGGACGAGTACAACGCTGAAACGGTCAAAGCCAAGGGCGGAATGACTACTGTTACTTGTTGGATCCTTTCAGAGGCGGGGAAGGTTAGCATTCTCATTCACTCATTGCTCACGCCTGAAGGTTTCAATATAGAAATACGAGATTCATTGGAAGGACACCGATTTTAAACGAACGAGTCTACATCGATGGAAATTACTGCGGAAACAAAATTTGTAGAAATAAGGGTCGACTTTTGACATTGAGAGGCTTTCGTCAATCGGCAACTTCCATCAGCCCGTTTAGATTCTCCCATCTAAACAGTACTGGTACGTCATTCATTTATTCTTTCAGTCCTTTAATTGCCCTTCCTTAACGTGTTCATTGTAGACGACGACGAAGGTTCGCTTGAGATGCCTCGTGACGTTGGGCAGATAGAGCTGCGCATTCAGAACTATATGATAGAAAAGCCCTACCTCCCGGAGAATTATCAAGGCAAGGCTCTACCTGTTGCGCAGACCATCAGTGAGAAAGCCAAGAAAGGGATCGACCATACGACGAGGTGAGGATGCTTGTCATGCCTATATGGAAAGCCTCAATGAAACGTAATTAACAGCTTCTCTGAAACTATAAATTCACCTGTCAACCTCTTTCATGGAAAACTGATAGGGAATCCTTTTCTTTGCGTCCAATTTCGATATCGGCCGATAGGTTTGTCCAAATTGCGTGTACCGTCACTTCCGTAGAGTCATAACTCTGTCTATATCTTAGGTGTCCTTCGTGCACATGGAATTGCGCCTCCGATCCCAGCAACCGCCCAAGCTGAGATACCTGCCCCGTCACGCAAACGATGCCGCTCATCCTCCCAGGAGCAAGACAAGAAACCTGTAATTGCGGAGACTATTGAGATATCGGATGATGATATTGTGAGAATAAGAGATTAAGATAATAGTATTGTTGTATGTAGGCTTTAGTACGAGCCTTATATACCTAAGTACATGTATCTAGAAGGTTCTACTATGTACTATGAGATGTAAGTAAAGGAATAGCAGCGAAGATAATAGAAAGTAATAGAAAGTTCTAGTTTTATGCACTTGCTTACTGAGCGAATCTACAACAGATGATGCGCTGCAGGAATTGGAAAGGCTCCAGGTATGTCCCTTATGGGGCCCTTCAAACCATCCGTCCACTTTGCTGACGCTTTTTTCTAGGCACGTATGAACGAGCTACGAGCCAAGCATATGAACAGAAAGGACCGGAAGAAAATCAAACGCGAACATGAACCAATCCGAGTCAAAGCCGAATCCTCAGGCTCTGGCCCAATTGTCATCGACTTGACGTGGTGGGTGCCTTGTACTACTTTACGCTCACTAAGTCCTCCTAACAGAGCTTCTATCCGGACGTAGTATTGGACTAATTGGACCGCAGAGGACACATACACTACTTTTGATTTCAGGCTACCAGACCGTTTCCAGATCCCATAGGCATTGCACGGTGGTTGGAAAGAGGACTACATCAGAAGTATTCAACATCAGACGTATTCAAAGCAAGCCCTTCCGATTCTGGTCCGTGATTAAATGAAGATGTGCTATGCCATAGAAATTGCATCAACTATAGAGTCGCGTTTGTTTCAGTGCATATTGATCGTAATTATAATTCCTATGTTCAAGCTTCAACGCGCAATTATATGTAACACCCACGAGGTGTCACGTCACATGAAAGAGCGTTATTGCTTTTTGTTTCCGCACTCTCATCATCATCCTCCGCAATCCTTCAGTTTCCACTTACCTTCACCAGATCAAACTCTGGAGCAATGTTGTTCTATGGAGAATTCGGGGCCTGGGTTACCGTCGATGGAAAAACCCTTGACGAATTTGGATTAGACACAGATATTCCGCAACGCAAGGTGTCTTGCTATATTGCTTCGGAAGAAGGAAAGGTTAGTGGTAATCTAAGCAGGCGTCATCCACGGCCTTTAATACCATAAATATATTAATTTGTACTCATGATTCTTGATCATAGTCTTTTCAAGTTCATTGGTATGACAAAGAAGTCGAATCCGCTACCAGAGGACGGGTGAGTATCGATGGGCGCAGTATGGGAGGGAAAATCATACATTCGAAAATCGACAATAGTGTTACAAAGAGAGGATTCCGGACGAGTGCTAAGAAACGGATGCCGTTTATCTTTTCGAAAATACAGCTTACAGGTACTTCTGCTAGTTTTCGGGATACAGTCCGTTGGGATACTGACGAGGTTGCTTTCTGTAGATAAAGAAGATGGAATATCTTATTTGTCTACACATAAACCAGGGGAAATCAATATTGTGATCGTTAGAGTTAGGATGACAGGAGTGAAAATTTACGCGAGGGAACATACTGTGCCTGAAACTCTGACCTATAACGAGGAAAAGCTCAAAGGAAGTGCACATAATACCACGTACGACTCCATCTATTACTTTCCCCCGGTGAACTCCTTCATTTTTCAATTAGGTTCGGTCAACCGGCCACCGACACCAATCGAATTCTCTACCACGAAACAAAACCGTACGGTGACCCTGTAGCTCGATTTTGCTTTCGGTACATGCCAATAGGTGAGACTCTCTTTAGTCCGTGATGAAATCGTTTCAATCTGATACGGTACCAAGACCTGCTCCGAGCAAAAGATATTGCCCCATACCCGCCCCGCAAGCGACGCCGTCGTATGGGAGAAGAAGATGTAGACGTCAAACCGGATCTGGCTGGATTGGATAAAACTAACCCGGGTCGCGTAAGTAGCCCTTTCATCGTCAACCTTGTCACAGTCTCGTTAACTTCGACTCGACTCATTTTTCCAATTTCAGTCGTTTATTCCAAACCAGGGTTCGTCTTCAGATTCCTTGCAAAGTAATGGTTCGAGTAGAGTGAGCATTTCTTCCGTTCGAAACCTATGTACACGAGAGCTTGAAATTGACGTACGTATCTGGTTCAGGGCTCTTCACTTTCGACGATTGTCAGTAGTCCGGCTCCTGCATCTCTAAGCATCAAAAGGGAGAGGATCGACTCTGCAGTTCCCGCCTCGAGCTCATTCACGCCCTCCAGACAGCGATCGGCTCGACCAGGTCCTCCTCCGAACCTGGGCGAAATCATTGACCTCACGAATCTATAAGCCTATCGTCCGGCTATAGTTATAGAGTATACTTGTAAACACGTCAGAGAATCTTGCTCCGATTCGTCCTTTGCTACCACTAACTTGTTTTGTCGATTGTTTTGCTCAATCTGTATTGATATTATGAGGTAGAGTAGTTACTGTTCATTTGCCCCATTAATGCACTTTCGCCTACCTACTCGGCACCGAACGCTTCGAATCCAAGTATCTGTATGTAAGGAGCAATAACAATGGTAAAGATGGGAGGGAGGAGAATAAATTGTTAATATGTATAAACATAAGTCGAACGCAAAGCTCAAATTGCTCAGAGCTACAGAACTCTGAGCACCTACGAGATAGCAGACACGATTAAAGAATAGAATGGCAGACATACTACGTAGTAAAGATAGACCAAGAAATGTACGAGTCCTTCCTCCTTCCTTCCTTCCTTCCTTCTCTCTCTCACAGCCATGGTAGCGCATGCAACCTGTGCACTGTGCTAAAAACTTCCGAGAATGATCCACAGGCAAAGTTCATAATGAAACACAAGCTGAACAGCGCCTTAACCCCTAAGGACGAAGCTTTTTAAGTTCTAAATCGTCTTGAGACAGAGTATGAATTTTTGGCTAGCAGCTCACCTTGGAAACGGAAAGTTTCTTTTTTTTTTAATTTCTCGAGTTGTTACTTCTTTTTCACGCTAATGACTCCACCGAACTCATACCGTCCTTCGTTTCTTCAAGTTCCTCAATTGCCTCAAGCTTCTTGGGAGACTCATTCAGAATTACCCTGATAGCAGGTCGAGGTTTCGAAAGTTTTGCTGGGTTCTGGTGGACTGTCGGAGGAGTGGGGCTTGATAATTGAAATGGCCACCGCCAGGAGGGCCTGCGCCCACCGCCAGCTCCGTTGTCACTGTCAGATTTAAAGGTACTCTTCCACGGCCTTCTCGTAGCAGGGACGAAATCGAACAAGGAGCTGGCACTATCGTCTGACACGTTCTGTACTTGTTGACGCCAAAGGATAAGAGCGATGAGGAGAACAATGACTATTCGCAGTGTAAGCAGAAGTAGAAACAATCGAAAGATCTAGCTAGCACAAGATATTTCACTTACCAAATACAGCAGCTATGATGATACCTGCGACGGCGGCAGCGGACAAATGTGGATAAACAGACTTTGGGCACGGAGTGATGGCTCCGTACGGGGATCTATGGTAGATTGACGTATAGTCAGCGGCTGCGTCAAACAACAAGTGGCAAATATGAATCGGGCACGGCGTGAACCCACTCCAAATCTAATTGGCAACGACGAGCGAACTCACCCTTGATAACAGATTCCATTTTCATCCGGTCCAGAAATCCTACCACCAGGACTCGTATTATCGCCGGGACCGGGTGAAGTCGCAACTCCTGCATGAGCTGGTACAGGACAGAGGCCAAGATATGTAAAGATCGTGGTGAGGAGTAGGACGGCGGGTCTCGAGAGGGATATGGACATCTTTCCAAGAGCGGTCTTATTATCTCGGGGGGTCAAATTCAACTTGAACAAAGGGCGAGGGCGATACAAGGGGGGTGAAAAGGGAAATTATCCCAATGTAAAAAAGAAAGGAGAAAGAAAGCAGCAAGGATTGAAAGACGGCGTTGAAGCTGGAAAAAAATGGTGGGGGAGTGGTGGTGGTAACAAAAAGAAAACTTTAGAGCGAGACGGTAAAGTAAAGCAAAGGCAAACGACCGATGGTCTTTTAAGCTTTTGTTCTGTGGCTGAATGAGGGAGGATGAATGAATTAGATCAAGCTCGACGTTTAAGTAATTACAAAGAATCCTTTAGCCCACCATTCGCCGAAGCGGTGGATCTGACTTGACACTAAACGGAGCATCAAAGAAAGAAAGATAAATGGAGCGAGCAGAAGGACGAGGCGGTGAACAAAGGAAAGACAAACAACCTTTGTTATCTCCGTCGGATCCGAGTTTAGTAAGCATAAAAATCAGCCACCGTGCCATGGGCCAAGGACGGAACACCACACCCCCCAACCAGCCAACCTCGACTTTTGTTTAATTTCTTTTTACAGTGGAGGAAACATTATCACAAGTTAAGCGATCTCGCATACGTCTGTTCACTGGCACGTCGTTCATTCGCCCGGACGTCTGATTTTACTGTGACCGATTACGGCCTCATCGAAGCGCCACAATAAGGTAAATTTGTAAGCTTCAGCTTAGAAGAGAAAGAATAGTAGGAAATTCTTCTTGGATCCCCCCTCGGAGAGATTTCCCAAAATGATCGATGAAGCCAAAAGTTGCAAATCGCTTTCAGTATTTCAGGCAGGCCCGCCGTCAAAGCTTACGGCATGAGAAAAAGTTTTGCTCAGAAACGTCTAACCAATATTTATTAACAAAGTTTATGGTCTCCTCTATACACTCTAAGAAAAACACCATATATAAACCATGTTGCACATAGTTTGCAATAATGACCGACTTAGTGAGGTTTCAAGCCCATGAAAGCCAGCCGTACATGATCAGGGACCCCTTTATGCACTGGCAGCGCTCAGAGCAGCGTTGTAGGCGTTGCCGACAGACACCGAAGAAGTCGCGCTGTTCCAGTTGTTTCCAGTAGGAACGACATAGCTCGAGCCGAGAGAAGTTCCGGAGAAGCCGAGGTCAGACTAGATAATTCCGTCAGGAGACGTTGCTTTTTAAAAGCGGGAATGGAGAAAAATGCACTTACGGTAGAGAGCGAATCATCAGCTTCAAAGATATCTGAGAAATGGCTAGCAATGGCAGAGTCGTAGCCGACGTCACGACCGGAGGTACGGAGCAAGTCGGAGCTGAAGTGGCTGCACGAGGAAAGGAATTGCTGGAAGACTATATAGAAAAGGAGGGTAGAAAATTTCGATGAGAATCAAGTGGAACCGGAAAAGAAAAGCAAAAGACGGCGATTACTCACCAACAGTTTGAGTCTCAACTTCGCAGATTTGTTCCGTGACGATACTAGAATTCGATGAAAGGCGGGGTGTGTAAGAAGAGCGCTGGCGAAGAATAAAAACTCGCATTTACTTACCGCTTAGCGATTTCTTGCAGCACGAGAAGTTTCTGCTGAACAATCTCGATGCTAACAGATTCACAAACTTCGACTTGCTCTTGAACGACAACCTGACTGCTGACGCTGATTTCACCGGAAAAGTTGTCTACACCGTAAAAGTTATCGAAGCCGTCAAAGGACGAGATGGAGCCCCAGTTGTCGAAAGAAGCGTAGCGGCGGTCTGTGAAAGCAAGATGTTCAGACAAGAATGGTGGCCTTTTGGACCGACAGGGTAATCCGTCGGATGCGGGTGTACATACTCAAGCTCTGGGTCTGGGAGTTGAAAGGCAAGGCCAAGGCACTGCCAGCCAAAGCGGAGAGAGAAAGCAAAGGAAGAGCGATTGTGGCGAACATGATGTTGATAGAGTGAGCTATGATAGTATCAAGAGAGAAAAAGTCAGCCGTGTCAGCGAAATCACCAATGAGTACACAGAAAAACTCACTAGTTTGTATAAGGGAGGTTCGTAAACGATTGTTATAAACAAAGAACGAAGGAGGCTACCAGGCCAAAAAAATTTGCTGTGAAAGAACGAAGAAGAGGATGCTGTCTGGTGGTGGGTTCGACTGGCTTTTATAGTCTTGGACGAGCACCCCTTCTTCTGGTTCTGGCTATGCAGCTGGACAGTGGGCGCACGTCTGCTAGGACAGCGCAGAGTGCATGTCTCGGGATGGAGTATGCGCCGTGATGACAATTTGAAGGACGTGGCATATAATGATGGCAGTCATGAGACATAATGTTCATGCAGCTGGATCCTGCAATGTGATAAGCTGCAAGTTCATGTCATGGACAGCGAGGACATACTGACAGAGAGAAACGTCACAGCCTTCGACGTTCAGCGCTCAGAACTTCAAGGGACAGCAAGGGGGGAAAAGGCTAGGAAACACAACTACGTTGATTCCGACTTTAGATATACAATACAATAAGAAACAAGTAAGATACCTGGTGATACAATGAGAAAACCATACTGGATCATTGATTATCGCAGATGATCCTCTAGGAAACCTCCTCCATATCTTCATCCTCGTCGTCGTCGTCGTCTTCGCCATCCTCGAAAGCTTCTGCTCCCTCCTTCTTCACGTCACTACCAGCTCCAGCTCCCGGCAGAGCAAGAGCGCTCGGCCCGGGGAAATCTTCGGGTTTCATCTTCACAAGTGTTCGTCAGCAACGGGAGTGTAAGAAGTGAGCGAGAAGCTGAAGCTGAAACATACCCCTTCTTCTTTGAAAGTATCCTTGACTTCCCAATACCCATTATGCTCTCCGCTCCGATGTAGGAACGCAATTTCGGACAAAACCTCTTTGAGGTATGCCTCGGGCTGTTGGGTCCTTTCTCGTAAGACTTTGATGCCCCAACGAGGCGCCTCGCGGAAAAGACCAAAGAGGGCATCCAGGAGTTGATTCCTGGGCATACGAGCCATACGTTCGAAGCCTTTTGTTGGCTTCTGTTTTGTGGTCTACGGTGTGTAAACAAAAAATATGTCAGCACGCGAACGGGTTTGTAGCAAACAGAACACGTACGACGAGATTCTTGAACGCCGTGCTGCTTCCAATACCAAGACTCAACCTCTTCGCACCTCCATCCGTCTCCATCATCTGAATCTGCCTCTGAGGTGTGTTGTACTTCAAATGACGCTCTCGCATCTGTTTGCGGTATCGAGCACTGAAGGCCGGTCGGAGAAAACAATCATGCTTGATTCGCCCGGTCAGAATCGTCGTCCGCGCTCTTGGATTAGGAGGGGCCGAAGGGTTCGCGGATAAACCGAACGAAGCATCCTTGGGTCGTTCCGCAACGACAATATGGTTATCCACCGATTCATTAACCATTTCCAGTTCATAGCAATCTGGCTCTGCGTCTGAAGGGCTCTCTACGGCATTGGGCCCAAATGTTGGCCAGTTCGGATTTGGTGACGACTTGTCCTTGTGCTGGGGGAGAAAGAGGACGATGCGAGCTTTTGAGCTTGAAACTGCGCCGGGGTATATTCGCAAAGAAGCGAGGTGAACGTCTTCGATATCTATCGCTGTCCATCGTTCGAGAAGAGATTTTGGAATCTGGGACATAAAAAGGAACGATTTCGGTGCGCTCGTTTTGTCGTGGGGTTTGAACAAACCTTGACCATCCATACTTTGCCATGTCCCTGGTTCAACATTAGGATTTCATCTGGGTCTGGAAGCACGTCATCTTCCGTGGTGCCGAGTCCAAATGGCTTTTTCTCATCCTCGACCTCGTTCATCGAAGGGGGTAAAGGATCAAGGGAGGGCTGTGAAGGCTGTGCAACTTGATTGTCTCACGATCGTACATTGAAATGTGTCATAATGCGTCTTGTATTTTATACAACAGAAAACAGATCCAAAAAAGACATGATAACTAAAAGAAAGTATATCCTAAAAACTCGAATCACGACGATGGTTGCCCCCATTGACCCGCATAACAAAATATAGAGGAAGGGAAATAGCTCCCTTCCCAAGACAAAGTAGATGAGACAGCGAGGTCGAAGCAGCGAAAGGAACAGAGCGGGACAGAACCTCCAACTTTGTTCTGTCCCTGCCGGGTCATGGGGGCGGAGGCTAAGACCCGCCCCCCCCCCCCCCCCCCCAACTTCCACTGCAGAGGGACGACCACCCGATTTGTGAGTGCCCAAGTATCACTGTCTCTTCTTTTTGGCACCTATTAGTAAAGAAATAGTCGTCAGCACTAGCATCGAGCGCTGGAAGCGCATCCGTATCAAACTGAAACCCACCTCCTCTCCCCGCCTCAACCCCACCAGCTTTTCTCTTCGTCCGTGCAGACTTTGCCCCAGTCCTATCCGCCATCTCCTCATCCGCATCCGTATCCGCGTCTGCATCCAAACCATCTGCATCTTCATCTTCAACACTATGGCCATTGGACCCATTCCCAGCGCCTGTCCCTGCCCCTCCTCTTCGTTTCAAATTCGCATTGACAGGCGTACCCATCCTCGAACCAGCAGCCGACCCTCCTCCAGCCACTGTCATCGTAGGCGTCAAATTCGGCTTCGTGGGCTTATACCCATCCAGAGGCGCCCCAGGCCTCTTGATACACTTCGGACAGAACCATTCGCCAGGCGGAACAGCTTGCAGTGGAGGACTAAGACACCCGAGGTGGTATGGGTTGTCGCACTATGGGTCCAAAAGGGTCAGTCCGAATGGTATCAGGAGCAAAAAAGACTAGAGCAGACAGCACACCTTATCACATTCCAAAGGCGAATCATCATCCCCATTGTCCTTACCACAAACCAAACAAAACTCCGGTACACCGTCCAAATCTTCGGGATGTCTCGGTCGATCGGAATACTTGTCCTCGTTATCTTGTTGTTCTCCCCGCCGATTGCAGCAGGAGCAGGAGCTGATTCAGAAGTAGGTTTGACGAGAAACACGGTCGTATTTTGTCCTGCAGCGATTCTACGCGATGATGGTAAAGTTTTCAATTCCGGCAGAGAGGAAAGGACGTACTGTAATACTTCAATTCCCTCTAGCGGTACATTCTTTACCGGCTTTGTGGAGCTCTTTGGTTCATCAGGACCAAGACCGAGCTCACCTGTCCCCCCAAAAAAGGCAATTAGCATCACGAGTGGACGGAGAAACTTTGAGGAGCCACATACCGTTCGAAGCATTCTGACCCCAAGCCACAGTCATCATTCCTTCATCATCTGGCGTGATCACCCAGTGGGTAACACCTCCGCATGCAGCATGATGAATTTTGCACGCCATGATGTCTTGGATAAATCGGAAGGACGAATAAGGTGATCCAGAAGAACCTAACGATGTCGGTTGGCTTTTCGTCAGCGCTTGTGCGTGAGCGAAAGAATGAGACCTCCTTACCTTCCCCGCTATTCTTCCACTTCCCCGCCATCCAATACATCCCCTGTCGGTCAATGACGACAGTATTCGATGGTCCACAAACGATGGCAGAACCCATCGTGGCCTTGTTGGGTCCCGAGAATTGCGGGACAGATTTAGGCTTCAGTAGATCCACCTGGTTTCCCAACCCTAATCGACAATATCCGTTGTATCCCCATACGTAGACGTAACTGTAAAGATGAAAAAAATAATTAGAAATCAAAAAGAAAGCGATGGACTGTTGGATGGCGTACATACCCTTCATCGTCTACGGCGGCACTGTGTTGCTGTCCAGAAGAAATCTGAATGATGTTTTTGCCTTCCAGTTCTCTGATAAAATCTGACGAAGCTTTCAGTACAAAAAGACGAAGGGCAACAAGAGAGGCAACATACAGGGTGTCTCAACGATATCGTAAGCAACCTTGTTCCCAGTCGTGATACGCTCTCCGGTCGATCCATTTCCCAGCTGCCCTTTTTCACCGCTTCCGAAGGAGAAGACTGGTAGCAGGTGAAGATGAAACTTCGCAGCTCTGTAAAATGAAATAAGAACCTACCTTTTCCAGACTGGGTGAGAACGAGGGAAAAGCTGATACCAGCAGAAACTTTGGCAGCGTGTTCAGAATTATCAGGGCCGAAACCGGCTACGGATTTGAACCCTGTAATTTCGGGACAAGGAGAATGACCGCACTGCGACAAGGTCGGAGGTTTAGTGAGACGTCATGTTTATGGAAGGGAGGGGTGCAGGAGAACGAAAAAAGACGGTGCTTACCTGTCCAAGGGTATTAGTTCCAGTGGTCCACACCTGGCCGTCGCTCCCAACAAGAAGCGTATGGTTCCTTCCACAGCCAGCGTCAACGAATTTGGTTCCCCTTTCAGCACCAAGGTCGGAGGGGTTCAGCTTCATGGGCGCATTTTCTGATATAGCGTCAACAATTTTTCCAGAGGCGTCCTTGTAAACCCCACAGCAGCAAGATCCGTTTCGTCCAAAAATCCACGCGCTTCCGTCAATGTCAATGACGACAAAATGGCAAGCTGCACAACCGGTATGAACAGAGGTGACTTTGACGTTTGAGAGAGAGCGAAGGATATGCGGTTCCAGGAGATCCGTATTTCTGCAAGTGCAAGATTATCAGTAGCGGAAGAAATAATTAAGGCACAAATTGAACGCCGGAATATTGGACCAGCGAAAATGGACCACATGAAAGTGCAGCAGAAAGATGGATTGTAACTCACTTTTCTTCCTCAGTGTCATCCTTTGGTGTTTTATCTCGTCGGCCCAAGCGCGTCCTAGTCTACCCATTTACCCTGGATTACTAAAATCAAACGAGGGGCAAGACATACCAGTCTGTACCTCCGCATATGAGTACTTCAAACAGTGATAATCAGTTATAAGAAGCCATTGAGATGAGGATTCCAGATATACGCGGAATTTCGAAACATACCTCTTCCCCATTGAGAGTCTTTGGTCTCGTTGTCCGAATCCATAGATTTGGAGTTTTGAAGCATCAAAGTATTGGTCCAGCAATGATAAAAGGGAGAGAGAAAGACCGTTCGGTTCTGGTCGTCGAGCGTTACAAGAGACCCAGTTGACCGAGGTGAAGGGTGGTCGTTTTGGTTGACAGTCAAGGTGATCCCGTGACACTGCTGGAAACGGCCAAATCTAGGCATCGAAGTGGTCACCGTGAAAACAGTCCCAAAAGGACGATGTACCCATTCCGGTCGATAATAATAAAAGAAGAGATAAGCATATGAGCCATACTCGCGCTCTGAAATCAAAACACGGGTGCACGTTTCAAGCCACGGTACCGCGCCGCCTGTAACTAATGCGCGTGTGTACAATTCCCCGGATAAACATAAAATTAGCCATTCGGTCCTCGAAAAGATCGTGGATCAGATCGAAGCTCCAAGTAGAAATTATTTCACCCAAAGTATTCAACAACATTCCGTACTATATGATTGGCATCCTTCATTCGGCGACTATCAATGACTTGTTTGGTGAAAGAACTGTATCAGGAATAATATTAGAAAAAAATTACCATCAGTCCTAAAACTGAATGGATCTAATGCTCAAACTTACCTCGTCCTGCCACATCTCCTACCTCCACCAATGAAAATAGCCGCTTCCATACCGATCATCTTGTCAAGAATACCCAAAACACCAGAATCCTTCAACAACTCGGGATCCACCTTCGACGTTCCCTGATGACCTTCTATACGCACCTGCATCTCACCAGTCAGATCAGTAATTACCCACTGCTCCAGTTCCCCTCCTTCCCGAAACGCATCCACAAGAATATCCACAGCCTCTCCATGCTCAGCCCCAAGACCATCAAACGTCCCAGACTTGCGAGCCGTCTTCATCGTTCGCCCGATATCATCTCGGGATCCAACTTGCGCAATATGATCGCCAATAGGAACCGCATAATCTCCCGCAAACCAAACCTTTTCAATCCCATCACCCAATTCAGGCGTATGCAGCATCTTCGCAACCGTATCAACAAGATCATTCGCACAGTCTTTTAACACTTCTGTCGGTACACCCTCCATGCGCCAGTGGATGAACAAATACGGTTCCTGAGGTGATAAGACCATTTGCGCCAGGCTTTTAAGAAGAGGTGAATATGATAACAAGCCGCCTTCAAAGGGGTGAGAATAGATTGGATATCGTAAGCCCCAGTCGAGCATGAATATGTCCGGCTCTCCAGTGGCGTCAGCTTTAGCAATTTCGTCCAAGCCTCCGTGTCCAGCCTGAACCCTCGAAGCATTTCGAATATCCTCCCTATTCAACACAGCGACGACTTCCGCCCCAATAACGTGATCTCGCAGAGCTCGACCCAGTGCAGGAGAAGGATTGATCGCCATAGGCGTAAACTCTCTCAGATCCATCAAAGCTCCGAACCGTTCCCCAAAACAGCCAGGAAATCTTGAATCACCTACCGCTGAAGAGACAGGGTGGGAATCCACGGAGATAATCAACCCATGAGTTTGAGTTTCCTTACGACTATCATGGTCGTCGACAAGAACAGGAGACAGCTTCTTGAGTCCGAGGGAAACCAGCTGAGCGGTCGGTTTGCGCTTCACCGCCGAGGACGTAGACTCCGGACCTAAACCCAAGTCTATCAACTTAGATTCGGCTCGGGATTGGGCTCTCGATTCAAGCCACGTCTTGAACACCTCCAACGTAATCGCACGCACGCCATGTTTTTTCAAGACCCTCCGTAACTCATCCTCATCATAATAAGCGTCAAATCCCCACTTGAAACATACCCCGAGGCGACTTTTCCCCACATGCGGCAAGACGAGGATTCGACCGAGGTGTTTGGCCGTTTGGATGAGCTCGAGAAGGTGTATTCGAGCTTTTGATTCTTGTTCGGCTATTCGAAGTGGGAGGAGGAAGCGACATTGCTTGTGGGAATGGATACGGATATTACTAGGTTCGAAGTTGAGGGCACTGTCGTCGTCGTCGTCTTCGCAGATATCACCCAGCAACAAAGACGGCTTTGGAGACGAACTCGAAAGAGCCAGAGAAGAAGAAGAAGACAGAGATTCGGTTTCGGTTTCAAGGAAAGGGATAGATGATTCCTTAGGAGCGTTTAAAGATTCTTGCGGGCCATTGTGCAAAGTCCATAGCCGATCCAGTCGTTCGAGAACGGTTCGGTATACCACCGGAACTGTAGATGTGCGAAAGGCGTTGTATACTAGTCCACGATCTGATGGCGGGTTCTCGTAAGACGAAAATTCGTTGTTGCCGAGCAAGATCAGAGACGAGCGAGATGGTTTGGGCAATTTAGTGGTAGTATTCTTCATCAAGCCCGTCATGGAAACTGGATCAAGGCGAGTAGAAGGAGAGGTAAAAAGCATTACAAATAGAACGAGAAGTAAAATGACGAAGATCGAAAGATACATCTTGATCTTGAGGCCTTTCTGCAGAAGATACATAGACCTTGTATCTCGCCATGCCAATTTCCGAGTGCTCGACGTGTCCATAAAAAGTGAGTTTGACGTCGACGTGCCTTCAGAGTCGCGTAATTTTCCTGAATTGAGGCGAGATCTGTTGCGAAAGGTAGTTGTAGGAAACGATCTCTCACTGGGTGGGGGTGCAGACATGGCGGTTCGAGTTCAAGTTGATAAGCGCCCCAAACTGGTGTGGCGAGGTTGACAGGCTCACGTGCTCCTTTCCTCCGATTCTACACTTACGCTACGCCTTGCAACCCTTCTCGAGTTCGTTTATTTTCAGGGCGGCAGCAGAATTATTCGTCCGCTTGTTTTATAAAGTCCTTTGTGACGACCTTTCTACTCCTTTGATTCAACTTTGGGTGCCACATCATCAAAGTAATCGGCATTACTATTTGTCTCGGCGTGGGATCTGAGTTCCGGAAGAAGGACATATCGAACCATCGTAGGAGAGCGGTACATAAAGATGTGATATATGATGAAGAGAGAGTGAAAACTCTTTAGATGTGTGGAAGAATATTAGTCCACGAGACAGCTTCAAGTGAAGCAGGAGGCAATGCTTGTAACGCCACGAACCCCAACACCAGAAGAACGATCCGGGCAATGATGTAGGTTGGAACCATGAAGAAGTAGAGAATTACAAGCCAATAGAACCATCGCGACTGCGTGCTCCCCGGAATCCCTACTCTAATCGAATGGAACAGAGCCAAATAACTCGGGATAAAAGTAACAAAAAGTGAGTAAAGTTGCCACAGTGCTTTCTCTCGAATGCTTGGAAACTGAGATCCCCAAGCGATACAATGAATCGCTCCAAAAATCATTGCTGTGCCATATACAATCAAGTTGTCAGCTCCATTTTTAGGTTCTAGAGAAAAAGTTCGCTCGAAAGATGCCACCTTTTCGGATGATGTTTCGACAACAGGTACTCGGCTTTCATTATAAATAATGGCCTCCAACGTGGCTTTCACAGGCGCGGTAGAAAGTAATCTGACAAAAGCAGAGATCTTTTTGGAGGTTGCCATTTGTGCGTACTCGGCCTCATCGATGTTATTATTCCACTGTATCAATTGTTGGAGGTGTAACGACGAGCGAGATCTTCGAATCCAGGCCGCCACCTTTGTTAGGAACTGTGTATTTTTATCGGGAGAAGAGACACCTTGATCATCAGAGATCTGTATGTTTTTCCGATCGGTTTGCATCGACTGAATTCGGATAGGGAATTCAACGCCTTGAGGTTTGTTCCACCAGAAGAAGTAAATCGAAACGTTCATCATCGCAAAGGCAAGCGTCATGACCTCCAGCTCTGTAACGGGAAGGCGTGTTGCCCATCTGGCACAAAGCTGGACAATAAACCACATCGTTTGACCGATAGCTATGAATTTCGCAAAGCTATCGCTCTTATTGCGGTCCGCAAGCTCCTCCTTCCTCACTTCACTGATAAAGGTCGCATGGGCGGCGAACGAACGATCATCAAAGTTGTTTTTGGCCACAGCGGCGTCGAACGGCGCAATAACAGCGTAACCAGAGGAGGGACCGTCGAATGAAAGGTTTATTGAGTAGGAGGTTTCAAAACCGTCCAAAATCCTGTGCTTTGTCTCTTCGTATTCCTCTGAGCTTTGATCCCTCAGTTTTGGAGGAATAAATCGCAAGACGGAAACATGTTTGGTTCCCTCATAAAGAGCAAAACCTCCCATGAGCGCAAAGAAGGCATGCGTTTCTGTCCATCCTTTGTACCCTATGGAATCAGATTCGAAAGTCCGTCAGCCATTCAATGACTGGATTTTACTGCAGATAACATTCACATGCATACCTTTCGCGAGACGTCGTGCTGCATACCACTGTCGAGCAGCCCACATAACCAGTAATTCCGGGGCAATCAAAGCGATGAACATCAACTTTATCTTTATCCACAAGCGTCCTTTGGAGCCTTGATGGGGACCGGGTACATTTGCATGAACGGACACCCAAGTGCAGGCGAAGAGAACACTGAGACAGCTCCAGAGGATTCCCAAGGCCGAACGAGAACCGTTTGGATCGCACTCAGAGGTACCCATGTCGAATGAAGATGCATTGCCAGCAACTACAACCCGAACGCTGCTAGGTATCAGAGACGAAATAACCATGCTGGAGTCAGAACAGTCACAGAGCTGAGAGGGATTGACCGAGACATCGATCGGAGGCCTTGAGGTGCTGGCAATATTTATATGCTCATTACAAGGGGGTGTACAAACTTTGTGCGAACAATCATAGAGAGCATAGCCTTGGACAGGATGGATCATGATTGTCCAAGGTCGCTGATCGAAATTCTGACCGTCGAGGACTCAACGGTCACTCGGAGTAAGGACCGTCGTCTGACAGTCCTGGGTCGGTACACATCACTGACCAGTGCGACCAAAATACTACAAAGTGACTTACTAAGTTAGCTCTATTCTATTCTAACTATGTTCACAGAAAACAGTTTCGAGAGATGAACCGATGATGGTTGAAGCTGGGCGGGCGCTTGTAATTCGCGGTGATCGAATCATGTGCAAGGGCGCTTAATCAAACCGAGCCGGATACTTCGTCCCTCCCATGTTGCCTAGGGAATTTCGCGGGCCAGAAATATAGCAATTTGGGTAGTAAAGCTACCATACAAGCCAGTAGTAAGTGCAACTCCACAACCAGACATGCTTTCGGGATGTCTACCGTCTGCATTCATACATCTTTTTTACCCCCGCCCTCCACCTCCCGATTCTTCCATTTTCTTAGTACTTCCTACCCCAGTGCAGCCGGACACTGCGCCTAAACCCAGCTCCCCTCCCAACAACCCTCCTGGATTCCTGGTCAAAAAGTCGCTAACCGAATCCCAAACGAAGGAGATAGTGGGCGCAATGGTCAAAGCTCTTTTCGCGCTTTTACATATCGCACGGGGACAGAATAACTCGGATCTTAGGCTTATGGGGAGCCGCTGAAGTATGCGCCTCTTCTGCCTCGGTTCGGCTCCCTCCAAAGGCGACACCACCTTACTATCGACCATGGATTTGATCTACTCATGTACGCCACTCAACACCAAATATCTCTTCCAAATTTCCCGGGGAGAAATGAGGTCCCCATCCGGCCTCGAACACGCCAGACGGAGACGACGGAGCTTCTATCTCGTCATCTCCACAACACCGAATTCACACACGCTATTTATTAGCCTGGTAACCAAGCCCTTGGAGGGTTGTCGTTGTTAAATAAGAAACCTCTCTAAAGGGCTTGGGAAACCGGAAGCAAAGGTTTCTTGTTTAAGCCGTCAACCTCTTAGAGGGGACTGTTATAGGCCTAGCTATTTATTAGTTTCCCCCTCCCACCGCACGAGAGAGAAATGGCTACTATGTAAGTATCAATAACAATATTAAGACACATGTGTTTTTCACTCGAGCGTTTTCTGACCGAGATTTTTTTTGACTCGAGCGTTGGGAACTCGAGAAAAGGATTTAAATATTTAGGCTTCGAAGCTTCAGCCCGGCGGCTCGTCATCTAACCGGTGTGCCACTACTAACCAAGTATGTAAGTGCATAGGATGGACTGGTGGAGTAATTACGTGGGTGCATACTACAGGGCTCCAGGATTCCTAGATTGAAACAAGTTACATGGAGAGGAAGCCTGGCGTCGGAAAAGGTCGCGTCGTTTGTTTTTCTTCGTTTTCTTTTCTCATTGAAATTTGACAACTTCCAATTGCACGATCGAGTTATGCGAGGACGTGGACTACACTTTGACTCGGTAGACGGAGAGCTTGAGGAGGAGGAAGGCTGGCTCAGGGCTCAAGCGCTCAGAGAACGTTTTATCACGTTTTATCACTGTGTGATCATCTGACAGGCAGCCGGCTCGGAAAGCCGGATCGTTTTTGGTCCTTCCTTTTCTAAATACCCTCAGGCTACCAAGCCAAAGTCAAAAAAGACGACGTCTTCAATTACTTGCTCCTCTCCGTAGATGGGCAAGTCGTTGAATTCTTCTGTAGTTGGCTGGCTTGGACGACAGCCGACGACGATGCCTGTCGATAGCTTTCTCACTGCTGGCGAGCGTCCTAGCGGAGGAGGAGGGGGAGCAGAATACCCATCGCCTTCGCCTTCACCTGGCCCCCCATCTCTACCGTCAAAAGAATGGAGATCGCACAATGGAAGGGACTACTTCTGACCGCTGAGTGAAAGCGAGTATGCAGATTATATTTCAGCAGCACGAGATGGACTGGGTGATATGTCAGTTTTTTGTGTTTTTAGACCCGAGCTAGTGATTTCTTAAACGATGAAAACGACAGGTTCCCGCATTTCTGGTGCGGTGTCCTGCGCAAAAGCCTCGTGAGATGACGGAGCTTGACTTTCAATTTGGTAAGGACGCAGTGGAAGCCAAGGATTGTTTGATGTTTGATGCGAGATCCGAGGATGGTCCGTGTTCTCTGTCTCCAGCGTAATCCTACACTAAACCTCGTTTGTAATAGACCTGATATCCAACTATCTAAATGGCCCACGAATTTTATCCGACGAGTGCATGTCCTATATCCTCATCTCCAACCCAATGGAGTCGATCTACGACGACGGACACAGCGGCCAATTCGAACTACTGATGTGTGCACCTCACTTTATTGGCGACGGTGCTTCTCTCCACCAATGCACACACGAATTCATGACTCTCCTCGCTTCCCCTCAATCGTCCTCTGATCTTTTACAAATCTTGACTTTACCCTTAAACTGGGTACGTTTCTTCCTGCCGTAGAAATGGCTATTTATGTAAAATATTCAACCGGTCGATCTACTCCCGCCTGCTCTGGAATCAAGATACATATTCCGTCAAGCGGGATTGCAAGAGCGGCTGCAAGTGAATTATTTGCAAAACCATGTACAACGAAATCGTAAGTTCTCTTACCCCCCGTCGTTTTTTTTCCTTCCTCATTCATTCCCAGAGCGGCGACACCCTCCGTCGAACCCAACGCTCTCCTCAGAAAACGATCGTCATCGAAAAATCATTCACGGAATCTCAAACGAAAACAATATTAGCGAAATGCAAACAAAACGGGGTTACGGTCAATCATGCCTTGTTCGCTCTTTGCAATATTGCTTGGGGACAGAGTAATGTTTTTTTTTTTTTTTTTTTTTTGGGTTTTTTTCTTCTGTACATTCCATTTTGTCGGTTCCGTTAAGATTGTACCGGTATCCTTCTTTCCTTCGCTCCACTTCCTGCACTACCTGTTCGTCGCGTCGCACCAGGAGATGAACTTTTCTTCATTTCTATTATATTTTATTTACTGTAGTCGGTCCTCACCCGTTCTCATGACTTCCCGCCCCGCCCGCTGTTTATCTCCCTTCCTCGTTTCCCTGTTCGCCTGCTTCTCGCTTCCTACTTTTGATTCTCTCCCTTCTTCTCCCTCAAGTTTTCGTATATCAATTTTCACTAACGTCTTACTTCCCTCCCCCCGCAACACCACCAAACAGAATAATGTACACAGCTCTCAACCTCCGACCCTTCCTAACACCACATCCGTCACCTACCTACTGGTTCGTCGCACTGACGTATTTCAACATCGTCTTTTCCGCTTTTGTCCCTGTCACTGTTGCTGCGTTCTGCGCCGAGTAAAGCCTTGTTTGGGCTTTCGTTGATTGGGAATTTGGATTCGATATAAAAGCAGGAGGTATATGGTTTGTATCCGGGTAACAAGGAGGGGGAGGAGAGGAAGGGGTGGTGGCTGAGTCGGCCCTTTCTTCCTCATCGTCTGTCTCTGCGGCTACGTCTACGCCTCCGGAAACGGGGACGACAGCTTCTTCTTCTACTACTCTATCATCGCTTTCACCTTCTCCGTCGGCTTATGTTTCGGCGGCTTCGTCTCCTCAGCCGGTATTACCCTATTCTCCTCCTCCTCCTGCCGATGAATCTGTTCCTGGTTCGGATAATGCTGCTGCTTTATCGACAACAACGACGACGACGATGAGTCCAGGTTTATCGTCGTTGTTACCGTCAACTGGTACTCCTGCCACTTCCCCGGCTCCCATACCTCGGTCACTTCTCCTACTACCTCGGTCACTTCTCCTACTACCTCGGTCACTTCTCCTAGCACCTCGGTCGCTTCCCCACATTCCGCCTCTACGACTTCTCCACATCCCTCTGCCACCTCCGCATCCACCTTCTTTCCACCTCGCACCTCCCCAAAATTCACATCCAAACCGTAACAACCGCCTCCCGCCAAAAGCCAGGCGGGTTCCTCCTTCTCTCGCACACGTTCGACAAGAAGATGTGGTTGCATTTGTGTTGGGACCTCTATGGATTTGAGGAAGAACATGTTGAGAAGTTTTGGGAGTGTTTGGGGGATGCGGTTGAGGGGGTGGGCCGGGGATGAAAGGGGAGGAGGGGGAGGGGGATTGGGAAGCGTTTCCTTCCGCCACCCCACCCCTTCCGGGTCGGCTTTCGTTCTTTTGATTTGCGAGAGGGGGAGTCAGGTTATTGGAGAGGAATGGAGGGAAGGGAAGGAAGGGAAGGAGAGGTGAGGTGAAGGGGGAGGGGAGGGGGAAGCGACTGTGACGATTTCTTGGACTTTTGTTCGGCCCCGTTTGTCTGTTTGTTCGTTCGTTTTTCTTTTTCCTTGTTTTTTTTTTTGGTTTTGCGACGTCGTGTGAGTAGTACTTTTTGTATTACCTCTCTCTCTCTCTCCTTTTTTTTCTGTGTTTGCTTCCATCTTTGATAACTTAGTTTCAAGTACTTCATCTTAATCTTAATCTTAATCTCTCTTATCTTTGTTTTCGTTAGTCGTGTTCTGTGTCGGTGTTGTATGGACTGCTTTTCCTGTTCGTGTAGTGTTGTAGTACCTAGTCCGTATTCAGTTGGATCGAACTCGCGTTTATATCATCTCCATCTCTTTCACTCCCCCAACTTGAAGGTCCCCATTGATATATTGATCAACTGAGGATTCGAGGGAATTTCAGTAAAAATGAAGGAATCATATTTACTGTATGTACAAGAAAGCTGGTTGTAAGAGAAAGTAAATCAACTGCTGCCTACGCCTTGTCAGTATCAAGATATCAAAACATAAAAAAGGTGGCTTACGGTAAATGAGGAACTAAATATGGGGGATTAGCTGGAACCCCAGCATTGTGTCCAAGAAGGGGCATAAACAAAATTGTCCCAATTTACAGAAATTGCACAATTGGGAGCATCAGGAGGAATGGTACAAACTTGGTGTCTGTCTCTAAATCCCCAACGCATCCAAGGAGGAAGCCAAAGAAGAAGTTTGTTGTCATGTGAGCAAAGCCAGCCCTGCAGATTGATATATCCATGGGAAATTTGGGGCGGAAGCTGAAGAACTGAGATTGAGGATTCAAGATGTGAGAATATCTTTGGACAACTTTGAAGAAGCAACAAGCATGGGAGGATTGGATGAAGATGCCATAGATTTCAAACTTGATAGGGAAGGTATAACCATCATGGGGTAATGCTCCAGTCTGCTGTGCTGTCTGAACATTCCGAACTCTCACCCGGGCCGTTTTATCAGATGAGCCAGAAACCACCTGTTGACCATCAGGAGAAGATGCCACTGAGGTGACATGGGAGATATGGCCATGGAGTGGAACTCCAATCTGCTGTCCTGTCTGAACATTCCAAAGTCTCACTGTTTGATCAGATGAGCCAGAAACCACCTGTTGACCATCAGGTGAAAATGCCACATAGGTGGGGGGCCCGGGAAGGCAAGATACTGTGTGTCAAAGTCTTAAGGGTGATACTTATATGACAGTTAGTAGGTGTACAAACTTTCGAGTGTGATAAATATCGGGATGAGTATAGCCTTAAATGATGATGAATTCAGGACAGTGATCGAGATGATTGGCAGAACAGGGTGGCCGTACAGACTCCAGTGCTGGCCAGTGCTTCATCACTTAAGTAACTAAGTAACAGCCCACTGCCACCATAATAGCCCAGTGATGCTGCTACCGGGTTCAAGGCTCAGTGTCTGGAGAACCGTACCTGAGGTTTATAAAATGCCGGGTTGGCAAACGGAATGGAATCGGGAAACTGAATTGCAATATTTTGCAGATATGATGGAAGAAGTTTGATGAGCTCAAGCTGCTCACTCCTAAACTCAGTGCTCAGTTTTGAGGATCTCAGCTACAAAAACAATACATTGGCAGTGTCACCTGTGACTGATGTTATCATGATATCTCTTCGCCATCGGAGTATCACTGGAACTGGAAGGCAAGTTGTTTTTCAAAACTTTGCTTTAAAGCTTGTACTTAACTGATCAGTGATCAATCCCTGAAATGCTTATACCGAATGATGTTTGGCGTGCAACTGGCTAGCAAGTCTAAGCTGTTAGTGCAAAATCCAGGGACCAGGGTTTTCTGATCAGTATATTTGCATGTCTAATAATTTTCTTAAAACAAAACCTCATTAGTAAATAGAAACAGAACAGAAATTTGATGATTTCATTTGTTGATATTCACACAAAATGTATAACCGGAATCAAAGGCTTTTAAATTTCAACATACATTTAGGATAAAGAACATCTTGCTAATTTCAAAATTTGTATAATAGAGGTTGGAAAAAACTCTGGGTCCAAAAGAGCAACAGAAACGGGGTTCTGGTTGCTTATTATAAAAAATTAAATCAATCAAGAATGAGAGCTTTTCACAGTGGCATCATTTACCCATTTATATTAGCTCCATGTTCAATCAAAAAATTTCTGATTTCCAGATTATTACTGGCAGTGGCTTCCAATGCTGTGCCAAATCTTCTTCCTTTAGCATTTACATCTGCTCCAGCCTTTACCAGCATTTGAACAATGCTCAAGTGGCCACTATATGCAGCCCGTTGTAAGGCATGATTGTATCCCCCACTTGGAGCATTGACATCGGCACCATTTTCAATTAGAAACTTAACAACGGTGGCATCACCAGTTGTCACAGCAGCATGCAATACTGACCCATATTTTCCTCCCCGTGCATTAACATCTGCACCCGCTGCCACTAGTAACTTTACAATGGCAATTCTATTGCCGAGTAACGCTGCCAATTGCAGGGCCAAACCATATCTTCCCATTTGAAAATTTACATTTGCACCAGCATTCAACAGTACTTTGACAATACCCACTCTGTCATTTCTAACTGCAACATGCAATGCAGTTTTATACTCATGAGCAGATACAGCATTAACATTTGCACCATTTTGAATTAACAACTCCACAATTCTTGAATCCGTTTGTGACGCTGCGGCCTGTAGTGCATTCCCCCAGTAATTACCAGGGGCATCTACAACTGCGCCTGCTTGAATTAAAAGCTTGACAACATCCAATTTCGCATACATTGCTGCAATTTCTAAAAAATTTAGAGCATTTGCATCAACGCCCTGTTGGTTGAAAACTTCGACAATCTCGGACTGATTGAGATTGGCCCCTAAAATCTCCTCAATGTTATCATGGGATATATGATGGAAATTGCTGCCAGTATTTGCAAATAAATATTTTGCAAATGTTAACCTCCCCCCCATAATAGCAATGGTCAAGTTATTTGGTTTTTCAGCCAAGCGGGTGGGGGTTCTGATCATTCCCCAATCCACCCAAGCCAGATATTCATCATCAATAACTTCCGGTATCTCTTGAATCACTATATCGGTTGAAACAGATGTAGTCAATAGAGGAGGACAGGGTAGCTGGAAATGTATTTAATAAAGATTCAATGACTTCAAATGTGAATGACATACCTGTCTTATAGCATTGAGAATATCATAGTAGTTTCTTGAGCCTCGGGCCATATGGACAAATACCGGCATATAACATTGATATAGGGCATTAAAACCCCGGCGAAAAGATGCACAGAGAAAATGAAAGAAAAATATGACAAGTTTTGTGGGATTGGAAGGATGAGAGTACCCAGACCCTCTGATGAAGCACAGCCCGCTACTGAGCCGATAAACATCAGCCATCAAGGATAAAAACGGGGTTTGATTCTTGTGTGTCTATGAAACAATCAAACATCATTAACATATTATTCTGAATGTCCAATTTCAGCTTACCTGAAGGGATTTAACCAATGTCATAAGACTATATGGAACATTACATCCTAATGTAGCCCATTCATTGTATATGGGTTGCTCTGAAATAAATAGCCACCGAAGTAGGTATTTTTGTAATAAAAGATGTGAATCATATGATTCTTGATATATTTTCTCAGGAGAGAACCTGAGCAAATAAAGAGCCCAGTTTTCTGATGCATAACAGAAGTCTTGGTCATGGTCATGCAATTTCCGCCCTTCACCTTCATAGTCTGCCATGTTATCTGTCCGCTGTATATGTTCAACAATGCAAAAAGAGCAAGCATTGGCAAGCTTAAGCTTATATAAGGTGCGGTCAATGTACCAATCATTTTTGCATCTGTTCTTGTCTGTCAAATAATCATCCAACGACTTGTGTATCAATTCAATAAATTGACCCTCCACTAACAGACTAGATATTCTGCGAATAATGCTATTCAAGTCAATATTAGGAGCAAGTTGGTTGTTGGAATAGTAGTTGAGCAGGCTTTGCAGGCGAGGATAATTTAGGCCCAAAGTATACTCTTGATGGAAACATTTCGTAAAGCCAAGAACAAGGCAGATATGTGATTTGAGATCTGTATCATTTTCTCCTGCAATTGAATCCAAAGCAGTTTCATAAAGTAGTGACAGGGCTCCAGTGCTATTTTCTGGAATATCCGTCGACAAAAAAGTCTGTAATCGGCCAGATGGATATCCACTAATGAATCTCATGGCTACAACAGCCCATATAAACAATCCACTTGCTCGATTTGAAAGTTCATTAAGAATGTATTGTTGACCATTGGGAGGTAGATTATTTTTGGGCAAAGTTAAAAAATCTGATATTTTTTCCAGATTGGTTTCAAGATATAACTTGATATCCGACTTGGTCTCTGCATCAGTGATATCCAGGTGGTAGGAAAGAATATGAGCCTTATGCTCAAAAGCAAGTATAATCTCCTCTATAGGACGACTGGCAACAATAAGGCGAATATATGGACAGCATTTTCCGATTAAATTTTCTGAAAATAGCTGCAACATTTCCTGGAATGCTTCTGCATTGCCTTGATCCAGACATTCATCCAACCCATCAACAATCACAACTAAACAACTAAAGTAATCTCTAATCCTGTCATATGAGACAGTCAATGGATCAAGAACAAGAGCCTTCAATTGTAAACTCAGTTGAACAACTTTAGTAATTCCTGGATGCTTGTATATAGTTTGGGCAATTTCAAATCCAATGGTTCCGCTGAATGCTGCGAGTTCATGTGATATAGCCTTTACCACAACTGAAGGGTCGTGAAAAATGCTGCGGTCAAAGCGCACAAAAGCAGCAAGGCACGACTTCCCAGGTCTTGATTGAACAGCAAGATCCCGGTGTAAAACTCCCATTAAGGTGCTTTTACCACATCCGGGCACCCCTGAAAGCCATAGAATGGACTGGCTTGGATTTGGATCTTCAATCCAGTGGTTTATCTTCGCTAAAGTGTTTACCCTAGTTCCTTCAAGATAATTTCCCTTGGGTCCCGGAATATTTTGAGGTAGCAAGTTTTGATGACGCAGTGTAGAGAGAATTTGTTCAACATTGATGTTTGTATTGATACTCGTATCAGTCTTGAAAATTAAATTATTAGAATATTGCATATCACAGGGTCTTGAAAAAATGACATACTCGAAGCTCATTTTCCAGTTTCCCAAGCTTTTGAACTATTGCGAAAACCTTTTCGGTATCCCGTTTTGTAGTCAAAATTCGGCTCCACGAAGGTCGTGCAAGCTGTTCCTGGACAACAGCGCTCTCCAAATTGATTGCTCTGGATAAGATTGTATGGCTTAGTACATGCAAAAAGCTTGTAAAAAATTAATTGCTTACTTTACATATCTTTCGAGCTGATTCTGAATAGGAATCGGCATGTGCATTGAATTTTTGCTGTAGAATTCCAGCAGCTCATTTGCCTTGCGGATATCATTTGCAATTTCCTCGATATTTTCACGGACAGCTGTTACGTTCTATTGTGAAAAGTTGCATTCAGCTCTTTTCATTTATTTCCCTTTTGAAACAAAAAAAAAAAATAGAAAAAAAAAACAGCAGAATATACTTACATCACACTGGTCCATGATCGCTAACACTCCGGAAACGGTACTTTTCAACGGTGGATATGCATCTGAAAGTTCTTTTGTGATATTCAGCACCTCTTTAATAACGTCCCATCCTGGGTTTGATTGCTTTTTGATCTAGTTATATAGAGTAGCTCGCTCTTCAATAATCAAGTACTCGGTGTAAAAAGGATCATTATGCTCACTTTGAACAAGGGCTGGGATTTATTTACTGGTTTAAACATAGATGTCTTTGTCGCTGACTCGTTGTTAAAGCCTTGAATTTGGGGGAGATTCTTATAATGGAAAATGCGCTTGGGCCTTATATACGTTATGAAATATGCACTAGGAACCGCCTGGATTGATTTCAACCGCCAGCTGACCATGAACAATGTGGACATATTGACAGTTGATTGATGTCGATGAATAGTTACAGGATGACATGACGCTTTTCTCCTCGGCGGATATTTGCTCTCGACATTTGTATGAGTCGTTTGAAAAAAATAGTAGAATCATGGCGCATGCCACTACACTACTTTGATTTGCGCAAGTGAAAATGCCGTATTATCGATTTGGAATCACGTTAACCTCGTCGTGGCCTTCTCGCACAGCCTCCGAAGCTGGGCTCTTCGGCAGCGCTCAACCGAACCGGGCCGGTTACCACTCCTTTCCTTTACTGCAAACAAAGACGGAAGGTCATTGGCGATTTTTCGTAGAATTTTATGTAAAGCTAAAGCAAAAGGATTTGATGTGAGTACCACTGCATAATCATATTCACCCCCGCGCTGATTCGTATTCGTCGTTTATGGTTCGTTCCAGTAGGGGCTGTGAAGGGAGCTGTGGGGGGCAAGGATATTGAGCCTAGGCTTCGGGCTTCTCTTCCAAGCACCTCGAGTTTCGTCTGGCTATAATATTATCGCCAACCCCACGTTACCGTCGACTATGGCTTCGATGTACGCACTCAACACTGAATACCTCTTCCAATTGCACCATCCGACCTCGAAAACAACAGACAAAGACGTCGGAGCTTCTATCTCGTCCACCACTGAATCCAATCGACTTGACATACTGCGATGACGACGACAACGACGGAGCTCCTCTTCCCCAACTCTCTTTCCGGTGGGGTATCCACGCCCTTTGTCGAAACCAACCCCGTGATCAAAAAACCATCCAGGCCGAGCAAATCTTCACAGAAACTCACAACGAAAAAGATCCCAGCAAAAATGTTGCGAAGACGCTTTGCAGTGTTATATTGGGAGCTGGACAGAGTATTTTGGATGTTGAGAATCGCTAGGAAGCCCGTTGTGAGTTTTTTCCCTTTCTTTCCGTTTCCTCTGGCTTTTGTCCTCCCTTTCTCTGCTTTCCTGCCGCAATCGTGGCTCCCAGGCTCCTGATTCCCTCCGTCATTTTATGGCTTCCTCTCATGCTGCTTTTTTGGTACTTCCCTTCCTGGTTATGCGGCGTCCCCTATTTCTCCAGCTTCCTTACTTTTCTCTCGTGCTTCCCCTCCCTTCCTAGCCCCCTTTCTCTGTTTCCTCTTTTCCCAGTTACCGCTCGGGAACTCCGTTGTCCATCCCTCGAGTTTGAGATACAGAATCAACAGATCTGTCTTTCTCCCCCCTTGAGTGTCCTACCTCCTCTCTCTTCCCTGCTACCTCTCTTGTTTGTGCAATTCCCGCTTACTGTTTCCTTGTTTCCTTATACAAATTTCCATCACTAATGCCCCCTCCTTCCTTCCTTTTTGGAATAGATCTAAAGGAGTAGACGAGGAGGGGTTGTTGGGAGCCTGCTTTTGGCGAGAAGAGTTGCAGGCGAGGCTTAGGGATACAGGTGGACACTGGAGAGGCCGGCCAAACTCGATAGACGAGGTAAAACGGATGAGCAAGACTCGGACGTAGAGCCGAGTCTATGTCTTCGTTTTCGGAAGCACCGACGATCGACGCTGTTGCTGCCGATTTGTTGACGACGACGCGATTCTCCCCTTGGTTCTCTTGTTGTTACAATGACCGACTACCACCACCATCTTCTCATTCGGCCCTCACTCCAGCGTTTCTTTTACCTCCCGCCATCCTTCTGCTTCGTCATCGTTGTCGTTGTCGTCATCACCACCTATCTCTGCTATTCCCGATTCTGGTTCGGATACGGCTGCTGGAGACAGGGATGGTACCAAGTCCGGGAATGAGTACGGGAGGTGTGGGTTATGCGGTGTATAGTGAGAGGTGAGGGAAGATGGAACTATGAAGAGCGAAAGAGAGAGGTTCGGAGTGCAGGGGCTGGACAAGCGGACAGCGGACAGCGGAAAACTTGAATGTGATCTCACTTTCTCTTGGATTTTTGCGCTCGTCCGTTCATTTTTGCTTAACGTTCATGAGCTTTTTTCTGGTTAGTACTTGCTCTCGTAAAAAAATAGAAAGAAAAGACTCTTGAACTACATACATACAGCCAGTGGTTCTACGTCTATCTGGTAGGATAAATGAAAGGGAGGGTGCATTGACATATATCAACATACTGGGAGGATAGTGGATGGAAACAGGGAACGGTACAAGCGAAACTGGTTAGATATGGGGAAGGTAATTGGTCCATTGGACAGCTTCCAATGCAGCAGGAGGCAACGCTCGTAATGCCAAGAACCCCTGCACAAGAAGAGAGAGCAAGGTACAACATAACCACGATGACGTAAAGATTACTAAGGCAACTATCGACCTGGAGCCTATCTCGTCCGATATCAGGTGCGGTATTAGATACAGGACTCGATATGCATTATACAAACCCATATAAATCGGCAGACAGGTGACAAGGAGTGAGCAAACTCGCCAAAGAATCTTCTCCTGGTCAGTTGGAAACTGGGATGTCCAAGCGATACAATGGATGGCCCCGAAAATCATTGCTGCCCCATAGGCAATCAACTTATCGGCCGCATTCTTAGGTTCTAGTTCAGTAGTTCGCTCAAATGAAGCTACCTTCTCAGGTGGTCCTTCGTCTATATCCCCGCTCTCCGCAAGCATCGCGTCCATGATGGCATATCCGGGTTTAAAGAGGAGCTGGAAAATCTCGTACAATGAATGTGGTATATATATATGCTGTATCATTCGTTGGAAGAACAAGGAGACAGCAACTATCCCTGTCCATGTTAGAAATTGTGCATTTCCATCAGTGGCAGCCAGAGGTTGATCATCTGTATCTTCTTTGACCTTCTGCGCATCCCTCTGGATTTCAATAGCGACACCAACTCCCAGAGGCTTGTTCCACCAGAAGAAGTAGATCAGAACATTCATCGCCGCAAAAGCAAGGGTCATAACCTCCAGCTCCGTAACCGGAAGGTTTGCTGCCCATCTGGCACATAACTGGACAACGAACCAAGTTGTTTGACCGACCGCCATGAGTTTTGCAAAGCTATCGCTTTTATTGCGGTCCTCGAGCTCATCCTTCTTCACTCGACGGATGAAGCTCGTATGGGCGGCAAATGAACAATCATCAAAATCGGCTTCAGCCATGGCGGCGTCTGATATTGGTGGAATAGCAGCACATCCAGAGACGGGATTGCTACGTGAGATGACTAAATCGTCGAAACTGTCCAAAATTTTTGCTTTATCGTTCCAATCGGAAGGTATGAATCGCAAGACGGATACAGGTTTGTTTCCTTCACAAAGAGAAAATCCTCCCATGAGCGCAAAAAAGGCGTGCGTCTTTGTTTATCCTTTGTACCCTTCATAAAATTCGAAATCGTGTCAAACACTCAGCAACTGCATTGTTACTGCAAAGAGCAAACACACCTTTCGTGAGTCTTTGTGCTGCATACCACTGTCTAACAGCCCACATAACTAATAATTGTTGACCGTATAGAACAGTCCTCTTGAATGTTGGAACCACTCCCATTGACGGCCTAAAACAGTCCTTTCAATGGTCAATATCACTCCAATCGACAGCGTAGACCAATTCAAAGAATTGTTCAAAACAATCTAACTGAGTACAAGAAACCGTCCTATTGAGCGGCAGAAACACTCAGAACAATTGTTCATGACAGGCCATTTGAGTGTCAAGAACAATCAGATTGATTGGCAAGAACAATTATGTTTATTGTCTAAGACAATCAAATTGAGTGCCAAAATCAGTCAAACAGTTGTCGCGCTCTAGGGTATATTATCTCAGTCAAATTGATTGTTCTGGACAATCAAGCTGACCGTGTTCCGGACAGGCAATGTGATTGTATTTCCTTCCCGCAGTGGTGCAGTCAGGAGTCAAGTCTTAGGATGTTGTCATGTGGGATATGTATATAAGCCCATAAAATTCAAAGAATGTGTTCACAACAAGTATAGTTTTACAAGTCCGGAGTGTTAATGAAGGTGCGTTCTTGTCGGTTTTTTTTATTGCGCATAACAGCATATTGTACTATTTCGAGCACCACGGGAAAATTGATCATTTGATGAAAATTTAATTTATGCGGGGGCTCCACAGGCGCTTTTGCCAACCTGTATTGGTAGGGAAGAAAGTGAGAGAAGGATGGAAGGGTTGATGAAAGATGTTTCATCAAAAAAAATGTAAATTAAATCTTCCATTTCTGGTAAGTTGTAGTAGTAGCAAGCTAGTGCCGTACTGGATCACAGTTTCATCCCTCTTGAGTCTTCCTCATCAATCTTCAAGTTGAGCCTTTGATTGTAGCCCCTTTCCTCCACTAAATCCACGTGTGACATCAAATGGAAGTTTGGAACATCAACATCATGATTTACCATCATCATTATTTGGATTGCAACATACTAATTGGCAGAGCAGGTAGGTGTTGTACAACACTGAATTGTGCTTGTACAGCGCTGTCACTGCTGCGAGCGTTGTGGACAAATACCGGTTTGCTGATATATAGTAATAGGATCTCACCGGATATTTCAATTCCCCGCTAGCTAACAGTGTAGCATCAAATGAAAGTTTTAGAGCATCAACATCATGATTTGCCAGATTGCAGCATATAATTACCTGACCTGATATTTCAATCCAATAATATTAAAAATCAAATCTTCATGTTTTAGTTCCTTGATATTGCTATGCGGGGTACAGCCGGCCTTAGTAACTTGTTATCATAATTCACGATGTAACACTGGTAGCACTGCTAGAGCACCGAAAGCTTGATGATAGAAGAGATAAAAGGGAAGTGGAGTAAACAAAAAGATTATCAGAGTGTACCCTGGCAAAAGAGGACAAATGAAAGGTGTATAACTTGGTGTAAATGGAAGAACCGGGACCTTTGATCAACTCTGATCAAACACGAGGTGTATAGATTGTGATACAATCTATACCATAAATGGGAGAAATTAGAAATGATGGAATTACAATATACAAATAAAATCATGGACTCTTGATGATCACAGACTGTCCACACAGCAGTAAAATTGGTAAGCACAGGAATCCGTAAATACCGCTTGGCCATTTGCGTCACAAGACTGTTCACAGTACAAAACTATTGTTCATATTTATACTTGGCAACATGCCACGAATGCCCATCGCAGCGGAACTGTGTGGTTCTGCCTTGTACAAAAAAAGTCTGCAACCCGAACACCCTTGCAGTCGCCCACTGATACTATTAATTGCCAATTGTTCCCAATGGAGACTCAAGAACTACATGCTCTTGGCGGTAATACCATACTCAATGTGATAACAACAATTGTAGTCTCAACGGGCTATGGTATGTGTCACTTCTGCAATTAACATTTAATCATTCAAGTTGGAATCATACAGGAACAATGGTGCTGATGATGTTTATAGCCATGCACTACTTGAGGTAAGCTAGATATTGGAACATATACAATCACTTGTTCATGGATTCTCAGTAAAAAGCAGTGGACAATCCCAGTCATTGCTCTAACCGCATGTTGCATTGTGATGTTTGTCCTCTTTACGATGTTTTATACCTATTTTTTGGCCGTCGTGTTGCTTATTGTTGCTGCAAACACCGACGAGTCCCCGCAACAAGTTGCTAGTTATGTGAGAACGGAACAAGATCTCGCTTACATTGCGCCATATACCCCCGCGCTGGTTCGTTATAATTCAGCTGGCACCACCATGACAAGATGTATTGATGATGCCTTACTTTAGCCGTTTTTTGTAGGAGACGTGATTGTGGTCTGGAGGGCATGGGTGTTGCTACCAACGGGCAGGTTTTATAAAATCCTCCTTTCAGTGCTCATGTTAGCCAATTCAGGTATGTAGACACACACGGAAATATGGTAGGTAAATAAAATGAAAGGTTGACTTTGTTTTTTTGTCATAGGCATAATTATTGCAGACATTGTATTCGACTACATGGAAATTTCTTCGGAGGTAGCGGGTTTCAGCAACATCATGGACTGGATCATGTGCATTGGTTCCCTCCTCATCAATCTGTTTGCTACCCTTTTAATTGGGTGGAAATTGTGGTGAGTTTCCGTCATGCTTTCAAAACAAAAGCTACAATGATTGAACACTGAAATGAATGCATAGGGCTCACCGGCGCAGCGTGAATCTTCTTCCTGCCAGGAGTAGTGGTCACCAAATCCAGAAGATTATGATTATTTTCATTGAATCTGGAGCCCTCATGGGCATAGCACAAGTAATGAATCTGGCCTTTATCACAGCTGGAACCTACAATCTAAATCCTACGTGGGGGTTTCTGTATGCTTTCCATTTTTTTATAACGCTAGCTCCGGTTGCTACAGTGAGTCCGTTGAGATTGGAGGAGGAGCTGCGGGCAATTTTACTGATCCGGTTGATCTATAAGGCATGGTACCCTCTAGCCGTTATTATCATGGTCAATACTGGTAACTCTCCTGTATATGCGACGGTACATTTTACAGAGAGTTCCGTCCTTGAGGATCCGCAGAGCATTCGTGAACACAATGATGATGGGATTCTTTAATACATGTTGGGACTATATTTCACTCCTCTTGACAGAAATGCTATATCCTACATCATAAGTACACAAGCCTCAGAACAATGTATGAGCTCTCTCGTACCTATATCCTACGTAAGTACACAAGCTATAACAGAATATAATAAGTACGTGAGCAAATGAAAAGTAAGAAACAGACGTACCCTCAGAACAATGTACGAGTTCTGAGGATCATCTGAGAAATTATATGTATATATATATAAAGACAGAAATAAGGATTAACCAAAAAGAAGATAGGATAAATAGACAAGAAACGACCTAGCAATAAATATAAAAAGGTTGTTTTGTGACAGCTTATGGACAAAGATAAAGCTGATGATTCTTGCTCTCATTGCGCAATTTTCTGATAAAATGAAAGATCTCTGAAAAAGAAGTTGCCTTCTAGATGCCCATACGCTGAATCCTCGTTGTTGGCTGGAGCCAAATCACGTCAAAACGAGTGGTGCTTCCTTGGAACCCTTCAAAAACCTGTTAAGTCTTCTTTTTTTTTAGAAAAACTTCGGGCTCAGTATTCAATGCTAAACATGACAAATGCTTTAATTCACATACTAGGGCGACATTCTCGGCCGGTATTCGCGCTTGTATTGGCTGGAGATCCGCGTGAGTAGCACATTGTTTTGATTGTGCCCACTCCAGTTTATGTTCATCTTTCCATCTGAGGGTTACGTTTGGTCGGAAGGGGGGGGAATAATTGTTCATGTCAGTCATGCTAAATAATAAAACTGTATGCTAGTGAGAGTGGGCGGCCGTAATTCATGAATAACAAAAAAAGCACCTACTATGTACCATGTGGCATGAATTCTAGTATAACGCGCAATTAACTTGTAAATTAGACAAGAAACGCAATATATCCACTCACCTCTGTTACCTCTGTAGCAACTGGTGCTCCAGCTGTACATACCACAGGGGCAAGGTCTGTGGAGGGTGGACCACTTCGGCACTTTTGGACGTGAGAAAACCAGATCTGGGGGTAATGCTGCGCAACTTTTTTTTACCAAGCCAGAATACCATCAGATCTTGGAACATTCCAAGCCCAGGCTTTAACCCAGGGCCCGAGCTCAACTTGAAGCCCAGGAAAGCCCATCTTCTGGGCCGGGCTTCTGCCATCCATTGCTTTACATGTCGTACATCATCATGATCACGTACCTAGCCGCATGCTTCTTTACTATTTAGGCTTTACCTGAGTAGCCTGAATTTTGCAAGATAATTCTTGAGAAAGATGTCAGAGGTCTCAGGTGAGCAAGAGTACTTGCATCTTTAAGCAAACAGATCTTCCAATGTTCCATGACAGTTACAAAGTTAACACGCGTCAAAAAGTACAAACAACACACTGGATACCTAGACAGTTGAACACCCGGACAGTCACCAGTGAGCTGAGACAAATACCCAAACCGACACAAAACTAATCTTTTTACAGAGAAACTTCGTAGTGCACATTTCAGCAATTCGCTATCCGAGCATCAACACCCTATCACCACCCTATCATCAGTTGCCACCGTTAATCGTGCACTTTCTCAAGGACCCATTCAGTGCCTGCTTCATTGAGCGAATCGGAAACAGCAAGCTATAATCCGTTATTAGAATGCCGATTCCATACTATCCGACTCAGTAGCCTGGAGCGGGTGTTAACACTCACCTCGCGGGTTTCCCCCTTCTCGCAGACATAGTGCCCTACAGGGGGCAGACCTTTGGAAAGACTCATGCTGGGAATACGATTCAATCAGTGGTATTATAATGCGGGGTTACTTAGGCAGGGCGTACATGTAACGTCCATCACAATAGCTGATTGCTACTTGCTGGGCAGTGGGGGCCCATTCGACAGGTGGCAGGTGCCCCACAGGCTGTAAATAAAGCATTGTTATTTTAAATTTAGCAGTCGGCGGACAGTAAGTAAGTGTACTTGAGCGATCCCGATGTGAAGACCAGTAAGGCGGGACGTGACGCTGTAGTACCCTTCCATATCTAGTGTGACCTGTGCTATGTAAAAGGTCTGTCATTGGTTTGATTTAGTATGGAGAAAGCCGATGATGGTACGAGACACTCACAAATGCTGGCAACGTGCCGTTTTCGTCTCTCCTAGCAGTTCGGATAATGCTCCCAGGCTTGTCGGTAGAGTGAGAGACGATGTAATTGGAGGTTTGTACATTCTTGATAGCGTAACCTCCAGGAGGAACGACACTAGTTTCAGACATAGTGGTACAGAGGTTTACGATGAGGATTTCTGAGAGTTGTGTGTATGCGGATGAGTTCCTAGAAGGACAGTTGGACTCTGGCAGGACACACCTCGGCGCCTTTTATAGGATTCCAAACATATTATCGACTCACGACGACGGCCCCCAAATACTTCTTAGTCGGTTTTTTTTTTTTTTTTTTTTTGCAATGTGAGCGAGTAATGAATGGCCAAGGAAGCGAAATTAGCACTTGGGAAACCTATAGATCTGCCAAGTGGAGTTGTATTTGGCAGCTCACTTTGAGCTGTCAGTGATTTTCAATGAGGTGCGACATGAGGGCGTAATACAATGTTCGCAAATGGAACCTTCAAAGAGGGCCCAGTTAGAAGGTTTTGGTCCGCAGAGCTATTTTCTTACATTCGAGATGCCACAGAATTCGACAAACATCTATTCGGTCCGCTAGTAGCTACCACACGCCGGAAAGTGCGTTCGGTCCGAGTTTTGGCGAAATCGCTACGATTTTTAGGCTATCCTGAAACTCAGAATATTGGGTGAAAGTTTCCAAATCAGCGCATGATTCTATAGGGCTGAAATTCTGACTTTCATACTATCTTTTGTCAATGTCGAAACATGTATTGTCCGCTAAGCGGATATTTGTTACTCCGGCGTGTGGTAGCTATTAACGGACCGAATAGATGTTTGTCGAATTCTGTGGCATCTCGAATGTAAGAAAATAGCTCTGCGGACCAAAACCTTCTAACTGGTTTCCATACAAGAACTTAGAAGTGATAACAAAGAGGTGTTCAAAGATGTGGCGCACGGAATACTAGTACATGCACACGGTTGCACGCCGGAAAGTAACAAATATCCGCTCAGCGGATTTCTTGACAGAAATAGAAGCTTTCGGTCCGAGTTTCGGCGAAACCGAAAACAGAGCCGAAATCAGTGATGGCCTTAAGGCCTTAATTAACACCGTCCAACAAACTTAGGTCCTAAGACCTTAATTGTACATCTTAATTAGGTTGAACTTAAGGGTAAATTAAGACCTAAATAGATACACCTAATTTTCACTGTATTCATCGCCTGAGCCCTCCAAAGCGCCATCATCTGCTATCTCGTCTTCCTGTTCCTGAGCCAGCAACTCCATTAGCAACTGTTCCTCAGTGAATACAGACCGCCGAGCCCGTCGTGGTTGCCTCCCATTGTCTGCTGACTCCTCTACCACTGTTACTGGCTCCGCACCTCCAAATAGTAATGCAAGTGACCTTGGGAGCCATTGACGTGATGTGCCTTGAGTCTCTGGTAGAGGTAGATCTGCATTGGGGTCACTTCCAAACTCTTCATCGTACTTTTCTGCATCTCTTTTCCACTGTTCGACCTCGGCGCGCCATTTTCTACGGTTGGTAACTAGGGCAGGTTGATTCGTGGTTTGATCATTATCTTGTGATATATCTGCATAGCGTGGAACTTGCAAGAGTTGGCCGATACGGTCATCTGCATGATTCTTCCGAGCTTGGCGTTCATCTCGAAGGCCATCATGCTTTTGATGGGCACGTAAATTCTCAGCAATCTATAGGATAGCAGAAAGATCAGAAAGATGTCAACACAGACGTAGTACACACTTTAATTGATCGTTCGAGTTTTTGAAGCTGTAACCGGTTCCGTAAACGGTCTTTGCGAATTTTGATCTTTGAAAAATGTCGTTCGTTCCCGGCAGTATTCATGACAATACCAAGAACAATCAAGGCGAATTCTGCAAGCTCTACTAAAGCGCGATCGGCCTTCATACTCTCCCAAAATATACTTGGGTCTTCTTTCTGTGATGTACCATTAGTAAATGGTATTGAGCTAACTGAAGTTACGCACATGTATTTTCTCAAAATCTGATTTTAGCTCGTCCCAATTTTTGAATGGTCCTGTAGATGAACAATACTGGAGAAAGGCAGTAGAAAATTCTCGGGACTGCTGCATCTGCTTGTTCTCCCATTCCTCAAGCTGTTCCGGGTCAAGCTCCAGTGGAGGAGGACGGCTCTTCACCCGGCTGTACAGCTAAATCCCAGCGGTAAGAAAAGATGTGAATTAAGAAGAATAGAAACTTACATCGACAACGGTTGCTCTGACGTTCATGATATTGGCTCCTGCGTCAGGCCCAAAGCGGTCCAAGCGTTCATATGGGTTTAGTATAAGTGCCGTGACCATCAGAGCTTGGTCAAAACCTGCCCAACGGCGCTCAAGGCGTTTCATCATACCCTTTGATACACTTGAACGCTCCGGAGGGAGATTTCTGAAGTGTAGAAACATCCCTGCAAATGCCAGCAAAACAACATCAGGACGAGCTTTATCACTTTGGCAAATATTTGTTGCATATCCAATGGGCTCAAGATCGTCAATTACCACCGAAAGATTTCGCCAGAAGCTATTATCTTCGATTACATCCAGCTGCTCCTCGGCGGCAGTACGGAGTGCCATGGATGCTGCAAAATTTTTCTCGGCACCAACCTGGGCACTGATAATGGCTTCCCGCTGTGTAATGGCTGCCATACGAAGTGATTGTTTGAGATCATCGAGCCGTAAAAATGCAACAAGGTGCGTAGTCCATCTAGTTGTGTTTGCAACAAGGTGAGACTTCACCTGGCCAGTCCGCTCTATCTGAACATTGTTGAAGGTGCATCGCACTCGCCCATGGTTGTTTAACCATCCAATTAAATCTGTAGCCTTTGCTGAAATTTCTTCCGCTTCAGGACTGACTTTAAAGTAATTGCCGCCGGTCAAATGACCCTATGAATAGAGAATAAATAGAGAATATATTGAGAGTCTCGCAATTGAATAGTATTCCATAAAGAAGCTCACCTGATGTCCACCGCATGGAAATGTCATCACCCAAGGACGCTTTGTTCCCAGCTTTCCACGACCTGACCTCATCCCCCCATCGTTGTCTGTCCCTACTGCAACAACAGTGCACTTGTAGTTTGTTTCAGTTTTATCTATCATCTCCCCTAGTGCTTCGTCAACCGCATCCCCATCCTTCCTCTCGGCAGTGGCATTGTACAGGTCGACCAGGTATGGCTATATAATTTTTGGCGACGATTCAAGCCACGAGAAGCCGGAAGACAGACCTTGAACTTGGCAGAGACCGCAACGCCCATTAACGAGTCTTTGCTTATATCCTTCACAGCGTCACATCTGGATACAGTGGTAAGCAATCAATTAGACAAAAAAATGGAGGTTTATTCACGTCAATGTAACATTTTGGTCCTTTAGCGTTGCTTTCAACTCCTCTTCAACTTGCCCCTCCTCCTCTTTCAACAATCTCCCAGCCAACATCTTGCGCGAAGGTATCATGCTGCCAGCGCATGAGCGAAACATTAAAAATAGCTTGATAATTTCTGGATCCTCGACCCATTGGAAAGGAAGGTTGGCAGAGATAGTAGCGCGGGTGAATTGTGCGTGAATGGTCTTTTCTTCTTCATCTGAAAATGGAATGCTAATCCCCTTGAAGACTTTTAGTTTTGTCTGGCGCTTTTCAACCCGATCCACTGCCTTGCGCCTTTTTAACAGTGCTGGCTCTGAATCATCACCAGGCTCTTCATCATTCCCTGAGTCGTCATCCCTCTCTCTCTTCCCTCTCTTCTTTGTATCCTGGATCTTTTTTCGGAGGCCCTTGGCAGTCACAGCGGCAGCATTGGAAGCATAACGGCATAGTTTTTCACCGCCTAGGATATGTGCGATCATTGCATTTTTTTCTCCCAGAACTGATCCTGCAGCAATACAGGCTATTGATCGTATTAGTATGAAACTGATTTGTCTATTCTGGTAGTAGAATCACCGTTTTTGAATGCATCTTCATCCTTGAATGTGACGGTTTCGCTGTCATTGAGATCCACTTTCCCTAGATGGTGTCGTATACAACCAAGACAGATGGCGCGATATTGAGATGAGTTTGCTTTGGCTCCTTGCCAGAAGTACTGCCACATCTCGCCCTTTGACTTTCCCATTGCGGCGCCAAGAGAGTGAACGACAAATGAATGTATGTTTACAGTGATTGCTCACCACACACGTGCTTACTTAGGTCCTAATGAGGACTTAGGTCGGAACTCGTCAATCTTAGGTCTTAATTAGAAATCAATTTAAGGCCTTAAACCTAATTAGGTCCTAAGTCTTAAGTCCATCACTGGCCGAAATAGGTCATTTCGATTTGTTCGGAATGTTAGTTGAAGTACAGCAATTCAGTTCGGATTTCAGTGAATGATATATGTATATTGAATGGAAAGATTTCAGTATAGCTGATAATTGTAACAAAACTAATAATATCATCGCTACATTCAGGTAGATAGAGTAGATAAATATCAAGATACATGAAAGCTGTAACGAATTTCAAGCATTCTACTTGACCGAATGTCTGGCTGATATGCGAACTTTCGATCAATATTTCAACATGATTGAAACTTCGACTGAATGACCAAATTTCAGTTAAGTCGAAGAGTCGTGGGCGCGCCCACGGCCTGACGCGGCCATGGCTGGCGCGAGCTGGATGAAGATCACGGGAGGTTTCGGAAAGAATGCAGGAGTGAAAAGCCTTTTTGCAGTACGTTATGTTGTATTAGACGTTGGACGCGCTGGACGCGCCTACGACCTTTCAGCCTTCTTGAAATCCAATATTTCATCCTGAGTTTCATCCATCATGAAATATTAGGTGAAAGTCTTCATATCTGCGAGCAATTCTGTAGGGCCGAATTTCTGACTTTCATCCAATCTTTCGTCCATGTCGAAACATATACAGTCATTCCCGGGTACTTCGAACAGCAAAATTTAATTGTGCTTCGGAACGAAAAACTACCAGCTTGCTACCCAATCTAAGTACATAGCAATGTTTATATGATCTCAAAGAAGCATTTCCACTACTTTGTAGTAACACTCTTGCCAGGGAATGGACATTAAAATAGTTATCAGTGGAAAATGCGCTTATCAGTGCATAGTGAGGTATATTGAACAGCTGTCACGTCTAATGTGATTTCCAAATTCAGTGATCCAAAACGGCGATATCGGTCAGCCGGCGGCTCCACGTGATGGACCCAACGTCTCGCCGTGTTTTCGTGTACAATCATTCTACTCATCTCAGTCGAAGATTCTTTGTAGCGTAATTTCATCTTTGAATTCATGAACTTGTCAGACATCAAACTTTATTCAGTCATGTGGTATTAGTGCACGAAAAGTCCGGTTCGGTCCGGTTCAGAGCAAATTTTTGAGGACCGAGGACCGGACTTTTGGTCCGGTTCAGGAAAATTTGGGACGCCAGGACCGGACCATTGGTCCGCCGGACTTCCGTCCGGTTCAAGTTCAGAACGCGTCCGGACCTGGTCCGGACGTATATTTTTTTCAATATAGAGGACAAAATTCAAAAGCTATCGAAGTAAAGTAAATTAAACATTATATTCGTCATTCAAATCAACATTAGCATCGCCAAAGTCATATTCGTCTAATGCTGCCATGAAGTCTACAATGTGCTGCGCTGCCTGCTGAGTCGCTGAGATATGACCATTTCGGTAAGCACCTTTCAAAATTTGAAGCGCTTGGAACATCTCCGGTCGAAGTGAGTTACGTAGTTTAGTACCTGTAAGAGCCCCGCCTGAGAAGGCTCGCTCTGAGGGTGTTGCAGAACCTTGAATAGCAAGATAATCCCGGGCTATACGTGAAAGTGTTGTGCCTGCAAAATCAGACCAAAACCAGTTAGCAGTGGAGCTCAAAGTCCAAAACCAAGTGAAACCTACTTGAGCCCCAGTTCTACGTTCATAGAAACATGAACCCCTGTGCTACTTCAGGCTTAAGCTAGTGGATACTGAGCGTCCCGAGACATAGTTAGACTTGTTTTCATTGATATTGTGATGATATATATGAATATAAATTTTAACATGTAGCGCCAAGTGCATGACTACAAAGCGTCCGGACGCGTTCGAACGCGTTCTGAACGCGTCCCAAAATTCTTGAATTGACCGGACGCCGAACGGGACTTCAGGTCCGGTCCGGTAAATACCAGGACGTTGAACCGGACTTTCGGTCCCGTCCGAAAAAGTTCAGTCCGGACGCAGGTTCAGGACCGGACTTTTCGTCCACTATGTGGTATGCCTGTGATTTTACTTTGTTGGTCATCGCAAGGTTTCCACCACACGACCGGTGATCCCCATTTGGTATACACGTGATGTGACCACCCCTTCCTCCATATTTGACAAAACTCATCCATATCTCGTCCATTCTTGGACTAGAGATCCTACTTTGGGGTGTAAGTTTAGGCCTATATGATAACCAATGTACAGCAGACCCATCTTTGCTAGACTGTCACTCATTCTATCCATAGCAGCCATTTAATATTCACTTTTCGCACTTTTTGCACTGAACAGTGAAATTCTCAAGCATGCACATAAAAAACACTTAAAAAACTATCAGATATTGTAGATGGCAGTAAATTAAGCAAGATACACACAACTCCGAGGCAGAAAGATTGAGATGTGTACTGTTCCGGGGCCACTGTTCAGAATACTTGAGATGTTCGGAATACGTGGGAATGACTGTATATCTTGCCGTGTTGAAATTAGTACCGATATCAGTAGATTTAGTACATATCTCGGCTACGCCGAAGTATTTACATTCAGTTCATATATCTTTTTCCCCGAAATCGAAGCTGAAAGACTGCATTTCTGCCGAAGTTTTCAACCAACTGAAACGCTCCACTTCAGGCTAACTTTCGGCAAGGCTAAATTTCGGGCCGAACGCTTCTATGTTAGTCAAGATATCCGCTGAGCGGATATTTGTTACTTTCCGGCGTGTTGGCGTTTGAACGGCGCTTTTGCCAGTGCAACAAAATATCTGTTTCGCCTGAAAGCGAAAATGATAGTAATCCTGTGTCCGGTATTGCTAGGGTCTGTGTGGAAGACACTAGAAGATGTTTTTCATAAATAAACTGACAGATAACATTCACGCTGGTACTCACAAGGAGCGGTCTAGTAGGGCTTTTATTTGTACATAAACTGGTGAAGTGAGCCGTGGCAAAGGAAGCAACCGGGATGGCATTATTGGCAGATGCCGAATTAATGGCATTGACTTCGGATCTTGAGAAGACCGATTCATACAGAACACATGTGCACTGGCGCGTGGTAGGTACTCGGGCTCTTCCGAGGCGCTTAAACCGGGCCGGTCACCGCTCATTCTTTCACCGCGTCTACCACCAGCGGAAGGTCTTTCCTGGATTTGGGCGATTGTGCGTAGGATTTTATGGCAACGGTAAAAAAGAAGGATCTCATGTAAGTACACTTAGTACCACTGCATAACCAGAACGGTTTCGGTAGTCATGGATTCTTTTTTTTTTTTTGCCCAGATGCGCAACAACCTCGCGCTGATTTCTATTCGTCGTTTATGGCTCGTTTCGTCTGGGTATGGCTTTCAGGGGAGCCGTGTGGAGCAAGGATATTGGGCCTAGGCATTGGGTCTGTCTTCCAGACACCTCGAGTTTTGTGCCCTGGCTATAGTATTATCGTTTGGCCCACCCAACACCACGTTAGGCCCGACTAGTATGGCCTCGATCTACTCAAGTACGCTACTCAACACCGAATATCTTTTACAAAATTTCCCGTGGAGGTTTGAAGATCCAGACCGACGATAGACGAAGCTTCTATATTGCCATCTCTCCAAAGCACGGAATCCAATCGACTGTACAGACAATACATACCGAGATGACGATGACAACGACGGAGCTTCCCCCGACCTTGTCCTTTCTTTTTCCGGGGCGTCTATACACTTTGTCGAAATCAACCCCGCCTCCAAAAAAAACAGTCCTGGCCGAGCAATCGCCGCTGCTTCGTCGTCGGCAACGAAACAGAGAGACGTTCGCCCGGGTTCTATCGCTGTTAGCACTGCTTCCTTGTGCCTCTCCATCTCCGTCTCCGTCTCCTCTGCCTCTCTTCTCCTTGATCCCTTCCCCTCATTCCGACACTCACACTACCTTTCATTCAGCCAACCCTCAATCAGCATCTAAACGGAAACGAACGCCTCCCGCGAGGATTTTACCGTTTTGCTCTCCTTTTTGCCCCTTTGCGTCAGCATACGTGTCCGCGGCTTTGCCTCTTTCGTCTCCTCCGTCAGCTCAAGTCACCGTCTTGGCCTTCGTCGTCGTTGGCATCATACCCCATCTTTTCTGCCGTTCTCGAACCGCAGTTCGAGGTTTGTTATTTGTGAATGACGCAGTGTGGGAATGGCGAGGAAAGAGGGAGGGGGGTGAAAAGGGCTGTGTAGTGTTTTCGTGAAGCGTAAGGATCCACTGGGCCCCGCATTGCGCATTGCAGTGTTACTGGGGGGAGTCGGACCGGGTCTGGAGACAGGTGGTACACAGTTCCGATAGTACCCGTGACTCGGACGCCTTTCTTTCGAGAGAGGTGAGGAGAGTAGACGGAGCGTACGAGGGGGGCTCTTGGGAGCCTGCTGTTGGAAGAGTTGTTGACGGGGCTTCGAGAGCTAAAGGGGTGCAGGTGGAGATGGGGCAAAGTCGATAAACGAGGTGGAAGGGATGCGAGAGACTCGGACGTAGAGACGAGTCCATGTTTTTGTTTCCGGAAGCAATGACGTTTGTCGCTGTCGCTGCATGTCCTGCTGCTGCCGGTTCGTCGAAGATATGACCCTCGGTTCTATCTTCGTTACGATGACCGACCACCACTACCATCTTCTTGTTTGGCCCTTACTGCAGCACTTCGTCTATCCCCTGCCATGCTTCTGCTCGTTCGTCGTTTTCGCACTCTGCATCGACTTGTGTTTTTGCTATCTTCGTTATTGTTAGCGTCATCACCGCCTATCGCAGCTATTCCCATATCTGGGTCGGATGCTGCTTCCGTTTCGTTGTCGTTAGCATTACCGACTATCACCACCACGGCTCTCCCACATTCCAACCTCCTCCTCACGCCCATCCGAAATCCACTATATGAACTGTGACGATCACCTGTTGTCATAAATATCACGAGTTTTTTGTGATTTTAGTCTTCTGTTTGGTTTTTGCTCTCTGGTTAAAAGACAAGACTACATACGTACAGTCAGTGGCTTTGTGTCTATCTGGGAGGATGAACAATGAACATGTTGCATATATCAATTTACTAGGAGGACAACGTATGGAAACAAGGAACAGCATAATTAAGTAAAACTGGTTAGATATGTGGAAGGAAATTAGTCCATTGGACGGCTTCGAGCGCAGCAGGAGGCAATGCTCGTAATGCCAAAAACCCCTGCACCAAAAGGGATAGCCGAGCGAAGATGTACAGCAGAATCGCGACGACGTAGAGAATCGCAAGGGAGGAGAACCACCACGAGGTATCGTCAACCGACTCGAGGGCTTCGACGACATTACAGAAAGCCATATATATCGGGATACAGGCAACAAGGAGTGAGCAAACTCGCCAAAGGATCTTCTCCTGCTCGCTTGGAAATTGGGATGTCCAAGCGATACAGTGGATGGCGCCGAAAATGGTTGCTGCCCCATAGGCCATCAATTTATCGGCCCCATTTTTGGGTTCTAGATCAACAGTTCGCTCAAATGATGCCACCTTCTCGGGTGGTCCTTCAGTTACAGTTAGGCCATCCGCAAGAACTGCCTGGAGGATGGCATTTGCAGGTGCAACAAGGAGCCGGAGAGGGTTTGTGATGAGAACCCAAAGAAGCTTCTTACAAAGTCCCATTTCTGTGAATGAATTGTCTATACCCAACATATCTTTGAATTCCTGTATCACTTGTTGGAAGAACAATGAGCAAGAATGTTGAATCCCTGCCCATTTTGTACGTCCCCTAGGAGAGAGAATTGATTGATCATCCGGATCTTCATCCGGATCTTCAAGGACGGACTGGTCTGGGGCGTCCCTCTGGATTCGAATAGGGAATCCTACTCCCAGAGGCTTGTTCCACCAGAATAAATAAATTGCAACATTCATCACCGCAAATGCGAGGGTCATAATCTCCAGCTCCGTAACGGGAAGGTTCGTTGCCCATCTGGCACATAACTGGACAACGAACCAAGCTGTTTGACCGACCGCAATGAGTTTGGCAAAGCTGTCGCTCTTATTGCGGTCCTCGAGCTCATGCTTCCTCACTCGGCGGATGAAGTTTGCATGGGCGGTGAATGAACAATCATCAAAGTTGGCTTCGGCCATGGCTGCGTCTGATATTGGTAGAATAGCAGCGTATCCGGAGCCGGGATAGCTGCATGAGATGGGGGACTCGTTGAAATTATCCAAGATTTCCCTCCTATTGCTCTTCCCGGGAGGATTATATCTCAAGACGGTAACATGTTTGTTTCCTTTATAAAGAGCAAATCCTCCCATGAGCGCGAAAAAGGCGTGCGTCGTGGTCCATCCTTTGAACTCTTGAAAGTGCATCAAACATCCAGTAACTGCATTGTTACTTCAAAGAACAAACACACCGTTCGTGAGTCTTCGTGCTGCATACCACTGTCTAACCGCCCACATAACGAGTAATTCCGGCGCGATGAGAGCGAGTATCATCAGCTTTATCTTTGTCCATACGCGTCTTGCAGGACCCTCATTCGAACCCGGCACATTTGGATGAATGGAAACCCATGTACAGGTAAAGAGAACGCTGAGGCAGCTCCAGAGGATCCCCAGTGCCGTTCGAGTAGAGTTAGGATTGCAAGAGGGGCATGAGTTCACTGAAATCGCTGTATTTGCCGCGTCCGCGACGAGAAGGCTAGTAATGTGAGATGAGACATTCATGCTGGGGTAGGAGAGTCCCAGTGGACGATGAACGTGAACCAAGGGAGGTGCACATACTATCCGTAAGCGTCTCGAGTTGATATGTGCCCAGCCTCGTGTATGCCATTTGGGCGTTAGAGTATACATACGAGTGCGATGACACAGCCTCCGAAGGATCTTGGCATCACATGGGCTCGGTTACCACCACTCCTTTCACCACGTCCACCGGCCTAGATGTACATCGAGCAAACACACACGAACGCTCAGCGCTCAGCGCTCAGTTCTAGATTTTGGGTAATTCGGGGTAGGATTTTGGCAAAGGATTTGAGGTAAGTACCACTGCATAATTAGAGATGGTTTCGACATTCAAGGTTCCTTTTTTTTTCCGCCCAGCTGATTCCTCGCACCCACGTATTTGTCGTTCATGGTTCGTTTTGGAGGAGCAGAGCTGTGAGGGGCATCATATGCAGCAAGGATATTATGCATAGGGTTTGGGTTTCTCACCGAGCTACTATCCCCGTCATCTCCACAACATGGAATTCAAAGACTGCGATGACGATGACAACGACAGGGCTGTTCTTCCCTCCAGCTCCCTCCCTCGTGTTATATCTTTTTCCGCGGCGTCTACACCTCACGCGAAAAAAACCATCTCCCTCGCCGAAACTTGACAAAGAGGATTCAAGGGCGTAAAGGAGCATTAGTATCACAACGGGAGTTTTACGGAATCGCTAGGAAGTCCGTTGTGAGTTTTGCCTTTCTTTCCCATTATCAGGGTTTTTTGGCCTACTAACGCCCCCCTCCCCTTCTTGCTTTTGTTCCTTCATTAGTTTCTCTTCCTCCTCGCAAACACGGGACGCGGATACACAACTCATTTCAATATCCGACCGTATCCGGAACTCCTCACCCATTGTCGACCATTGCCTACGTATTAGTTTGTTGCGCAGACAATTTTCCGCCTTTGGAATAGGGTGAGGGTGTGAAGGAGACACAAACGAAACAAGTTGTTCGGTCCCCGTTTTTGAGCTGAGGGAAGGATTAAGAGGGTTGAGGAGGGCGGTATGGAAAGCCAACATTGATAAACGAGCGAAGAGGACGAAACAAAGCTCTCTTAACCTGCCCCTCTCCCGTTTGCTGCTGCTGATCTCCTTCCGGATTTGGATAAAGAGAGATATTCGCTTTTGGTTCTATCGCTGTTACTACCACCGATCACTACCGCGTCATCATGCCCCTCCACCTCCATCCCTTCCTCACCCCCCCCCACTCCCACTTCCTCTTGTCCCGCCAACCCTCCATCAACATCCAAACCGGAACAAACGCCTCGCGGGAAGATTCTACTTTTTTGCCATCGTTTTCGCTCCTCTGCATCAGCTTACGTTTCCGCCGCCTTCGTCTCCTCCGTCAGCTCAAGTCGCTCTTATGGCCTCCACCGCCATTGCGGTCGTTGATGTCGCTCACCATCCCCATCTTTTCTCCCGCTCTCGAACCGCGGTTCGAGGCTTGTTATCTCGAAACTGAACGATGCAGTGTGGGAATGGCTTGGAGTGAGGATGAAGGAACGGGTCGTTGCGTGGTGTTGTTAGTGTACAAACAAAACACGGGGAAACTTAAGATCTACTGGGCCCCGTCTTGTGCTAGGGGAATCAGACAAGGGTAGTTTGGACTGGAGACGGGTACACAGCTCCGACCGTACTCATAAATCGGGCGCCTCTCATTCGAGACGAACTTGTTCGTTTCATTCGTGTATATTATCTCAGATACCACTGTCAAAGGCCCAATAATTCCGGAGCAATGAGAGCGATAATTGTCAAGCTCATCTTTGTCCATAACCTTCTCGCAAAACCTTCATCAGGGCCAAGGGACATTTGGATGAACAGACACCCAGGGACAAGCAAAGAGAACACTGAGGCAGCTCCAGAGGATGCCCAGTGCTGTCCAAGTAGAGTCTGCATCACACGAGGGGCATGAGTTCGCTGATGATGTATTGCCCATATCCGCAACCAGAAGGCTGGTTGGAAAGGAAGCCTTCATTGCTGGGCGTGGAATAGGACTGGACGATGAACCAAGGAAGGTGGGAATAATCCCGTCAGCTTTTCAAGATGAATATATGGCAGTGAGGTACCCAGCCTCGTGCGCAAAAAGAGTTTACGAAATAGCTGTTAAAAAGGTGTACAGACTTTGTGCGATCAATGATACAGACCATAGCCTTGAACAGCTACCACACGGATGGAGCCTGATCATGTGTTGCGACTGCCATCAAATCCAAAATCGGGAATCTCGTATCTGAAACGCTCATGACCGGTGAGTTCCGTTATGGGACCACTGCTGGGCACCCTTCCCAGTTGCACAGAGTAATCATTAATCATTATCATGACCAAGTTTCGGATCTTTTTTTTTCTATTTTGTTTTCTTTGCTCTCTGATTCCTGATTGAAAGATAAGCCTCTTATACTACAATACACGTTCAGCAATTGGTTTTAGGTCTATCCGGTGCGATCAAAGTAATTATCATCAGCTTTATTTTTGTCCATAAGCGTCTTGCAGAGCCTTCCTTAGGACCCGGGACATTTGGATGAACGGAGACCCAAGTGCATGCAAAAAGAACACCGAGACAACTCCAGAGGATGTCCAATGCCGTACGGGAACTATTTGGATCGCACGAGCCTGAGCCACCCGAGTCCAATGAATTGCTAGCATCCACAATCGGACGGGTAACTAATAGAGAGGAAATGATCATGCTGCAGCTTGCGAGTGGGGCAATTGTTACAGACAGAGGGATCACTGAGGGTAGGAGCGGCGCCGGGGGGGGATCTCTATGAGTCAAATTTTGATTTTTATATGACGAATAGGTGTGAAAACATTCCAGGTTGAATTGGCATAGCCATGAATCCATGATTGTCAATTTCAACCTGCTCATCAAAGCACTGTCACACTCAGGCTGTCATGCAGTATGTCAACGTTCATCAGTACGACAACAAAAGTATCAAAACGGACCAAAAAAGCTATCATGCTTGGCACTTCATTCAAAGTTCAAAGTATTCTGGTCCACAAGTATAACCAAGATACATATCTCTGAGAGGGAGGGTTGAGCTCTCCGAGTCAATGATGTGACATGCAACATGTTGCCTTGGACTATTGAAGGTTACGAGTCCGAACGAAGTGAAGGAAACTCGTCCTTGTCGGGGAGTTTGGTGTCACGAGCGTGATTTTTTTTCCCCATATTTAGATAAAAGTCGCTCTAAATGGTGCGTCACATCAGTGACCGCTTCTTGATCTTCTTGATCTTCTTTGGCCCCATGACCTCTTTCTTTTGAATATGTGTCCACCCTTCTTGATCCTTCTTGATTCCGTTGTGCCTACGACCGTGACCTCGTTATCGACTCAAAGGCATCATTTATTTCGTTAATAGAGGGAATTTCATTGCCAGAGTCATCAACAATGATGGATTCGTGTTCGCACACGATGGTATGCAGAACTTTGGTGTCCCGGTGCTAGAAGCTGAATTGCTTGATCATATTCAGCCTATTCAGTGTCGAGGTGGTGTTCCCTGTGCTGCCATGTATATGCGTGTGTAATATTGATATTCGGACTCGTATTTGCCGCGCGGTGCTCCGCGGTGCTCCGCGGCGGCCCACACTCTCAAGTATTTGCATGCAATGGAACGTGCAATGCAGAGATCAGTGACACAGACTTTGAGGTTGAAAAGACCCCAAGCCTGAGCAAAATAGCCAGAGCATCTGGGGCAGACCGTGACGGACAAATGTCCAAAGGTATACATGAACTATGGGAAGCATACAGAATAACTTGGGAATATGCCTGGATTTGCTAATATACGGGTTCGTGTGGTATCAGATACTTGTCTCCATGTTTGTGACAATTTATACAGTAGAGTGAGTCATCTAATCACCGTGATTAATGAACCACAAATATAAGTCATAACTTTTCAGCAACTTGATCTACCGCTTAAAATTCTCTAGTGCTTCGAAGAGTCTGAGTGTCATTTATTTCAACCACTGGAGAACTATCCAGATTGATCAAAATAACCACCGCAATAGGGTACCATGCCTTTCAAAGGTTGTGAGTACTTTTTGGCGTTTATCAGGAAAAAGGCCCGGCATATGGACCATGGTAATAGCACTTACACCAGCAATAAAACAGATATTGAGAGAAGTACCGAAGAACTGTGTCACCCCGGTACTCACAGGAGTGACATCGTATATCTCTACCAACTGAATGACCAGAGCAAATAGCTGTATCATACCAAGTAAAGCTCCAGATTCAATGAACAGGAGAAGGATTTTTTGAATACTAGTTCTTCTGTGACTATCCGTCGTTGCTAATGCCCGATGATAGTTCCTTGAATATTCAGATGAATCATGATATGATCATAAAATTTCGGTACTCAAAACTAAAGTGTCCACTTACCATGCCTTCCATGCGATTAAACCTGTTGCATACAAGTTTACGGCCAATGACAGTATATTTGATATGCTATTGAGAAGCACGCTCTGAATGCCTCTCTCTGAATTCTTTACAACGTTAGCATCCGTGGAGATGCACCCTACTATACTGAGCCCTAAATGTAGTATTTAGTATTGAAAAAGAGGAATCATTGATCCAGCATACCAATATTGGCCAGCATTGAAGCTCCAAGGGAAAACTTTACAAGTTTGCTTTCCGGGAACAAGACCCATGCCCTCCAAGTCACAATGGTGTCACTTATGACATACTACTTAATCATATTTCCAAGAGAAAAGCATCCGAGGACTTGTAAACGCGGATCCTTGTTCGATAGATTGAGTAAGGGGAAACTTACTATAGTTGCGCTGGACCAAGCTGCCATTTGATTAACCAAATAGACTTTGCTGTTTGCTTTGATAGCCTGTCCTGCGATTCCTCCTTGCGATTCAGGAAATGTTTGAATCAAGGCCAGTTTGTCACCTATCAGATCGAGGGCCATCCCCGCAATGATTTCTAGTGAGAAACAAACAAATATCACAGCGAGACATGCAGTGAATATAAAGCGGGAATAATTCCATGATTTGGATCTGTAATAGATTTTTGGTAAGATTGGCCAGGCCAGAGAAATATTGATGTCAAGATTTTTTTCATACGATAGGGAGTAACCCGCAATAGATATTCCTAGAAGCAATGTTCCTGAAAGAATAGCTCAGTATCAACACCCTGGGTTACGATACAAGTAAGCCGTGAAACATTGTGAAGTCGCCTACATACCATAGCCTGCTCCCTCAACAATCAAATTCAAAAGGTTGAAATAGGTAGCCGAGCCAATGTGAGTAATTTCGTGTTGATCTTCCAAACTCATGACTACTTGAAGTAGCAGTGTGTTTATTGGCTTTCAGGAGACTGAAGAGGCTTGAAAGGAGCTAGCTAGGGAGCCTGAGCGTAGCCTTGATATTTATTATCGCTTTAAAATATTGGCGGCAGTGCCGCAATTCCAAGAATATACTAGTAGACTCGGAGCAATCATGCTCGATCATCATCTTATGATCAGCTGCACATGGTATAGTCGGTGTGTTTTATATGGCATTTTGACAGAGAGGGAAGACTGGACACTGCCCGCACAGGCCCTCCTGGCGACGAACAAATTTTGTTGTGATTTCGAAATGGGCCAAAATTACCCACTGTGTGTGTTTCTACAGCTCTACGCCCCCCCCCCCCCCGCGCGTCGGACTCGCGCTTTCAACTCAATTTTTCCCCCAATGTCCTCTTTGTCGGAAGAGTACTTACTTGGCCCTTACAGTGGCACGTTTCACTGAAAAATACAGTAATGAAAATCTCTCGCTCCGAATCACTGACCGCGTTCACACCCTGGAGCGAATCAGGAATGATTGGATTCGAGCATGAGAATAAAGATAGTAATTTAAGATGAACAAGGTACTGATAACATTTAATTCATCATCATAGTAGATAACTACCGAAGCTCAGACTCGCTAGCTAGCAACTCGCAGGTGAAATTCACAGGTTGGACAGCCTCCTGTGTGCTAAAGCTAAAGCTGAATGGCATCTATCGGTGATACAGAATTGAGAACTAAATGGAAGTTATTCTCTCCATCATCAGAATCAATGAACAACCCGCATTACATGGGTAAGTTGATCCCACATGAAGGCATCATCATGTTCTATACGTACAATTTCGACAAGGAAAAGTCACAAGGGCGAGTCTCTCAACCCATTCTCCGATTCGTCGTAAGCTCGTTATATGTAGAATTTTTGGTACAGCCAGTCTAGGCCCGACCGTATCGAAATCGAATGCAGTCGAAACTTCTAGGGAACGATACGCGATCAAATGACAGCCAAACCTGAATTGAGGGGAAAAAGTCACTAATACAGCGACGGATGTGGAAAGCACGATGCAGGAGGCCTGAACGAATTATGGTGAGGACATCCCCTTCTCCCTCAGGCCCCGGAATACCGATGATTCCTGTCCCTCAATTCCCCGTCGTGCCCTATCGGCAATCCCCACATTCACCCTCGCAGCTCTCCCCTGGCAAAATCTCGGATTGTTGAAAGCCCCCCCTCATGTCCGGCTCGTGCATCATCTTGTGATAGTAAACAGAGGCTGGGGAGGAAGAAAGAAAGCAGGAAAGACAAAATTCGTCAGTATTCTGCCGAAGAATCTGAGGGAGAGAAACGGAAGGAGAGTAACGATGGGTTACCTGGATTTTGTTTATCTGCACCAAGTACAAGAGGGCGAATAGAGGGGCAAGGGTGAGGCCTTGAGGGGAGATAAAGATGAGGACGGCGATGAAGAGCCGTCACCGAACCCAGGAACAGCAGGTGAGGGATCGAGCTTCGAGGTTCACATGCACAATGTAACTTTTTCGTTCTACAAGCGGCGAGGGCGATGAACAATGCCAAGATTCACTCGGGTGACGATGAATACCGGATTTGCTGAGGACTTGGGTGTTGGATACGAGGAGATGAGGTTTATGCATATGGGCAGCACCCGAGCTCTGGAAGGAGTTGTTGGCAGAGGAGGAGGAGGGGAGATGGGAGGGATAAGGTTGGCACGCTGTCGAAAAATTAGGGGGATATGAAGAGCGAGCGAAGAGAAGAGGATCATGCTGTAAACGGAGCCGGAGTCACGGACCGGGCCCGGAAGTTTCTTCGATTCCGAAATCAGCGCGCCAACCGAAAAAGCATTTCCGGCCATGATTCTCACTGCTCCCCCACTGGTACAAGGGGACTTCACCAGGAGTCCTTCTCAATAGGCTCTTTTTTCGCCTTGAATCCCTGTATCAGTGCCTCTAATTTCCCCATGATCTGCGATTTTTTAGATAGGCTTCGTTGTTGCCAGTGATGCCGCGGTTCGGTCCTTTCAAGTGTACAATACTACAAAAGCGGCTTATGGCATAGATTTTGTACCAACTAATCTAGACCTGTTCCTGAGATTTTGAATATCTAAATCAACTTCAATATATGCCAGGGCACTGGTCTGATGGTCTGATTGATCCTTGAACTTTAATGAACTGAAAGGTTCAAGTGTTATGGTTTTGCCTATATCCTCTCGGAGTTGTTTTCGTATGTTGAGCCTATGGAGTCCCTCCAGATATGTTAGCAGTGCTACAAGTGTAGAGGTGAAACTCACAGCCCAAGAAATGATATAGTGCAAGCTTCAAATGGACGTCAAATCTCCGCAAGGTGTATGAAAACAACACCACATACTTCTTGCTAAAGAGAAACAAACTACCAGAAAAGTTTTTTTTTCTGGTTTAACATCCCACTGAAATAAGAAGTTTCTGAGTTTGATACAGAAAATATTGTCCAATGTCGACTGACTCAGACATACCAAAATGGTGGTGATTGTTACAACTAGACTGAAATGTTTTTCAAATACCATCAACTATTATTTCCTGCTTTTACCTCCAGTCCAAGACTCACCTCGTCGCAAGCCCAGTGTTAAAAAAATAGTTAATCAAAAATGATAACACATCATCTGTTCTATGTACATTCCAGAAAGTAGTCAGTCATGACCTATCAAACAGGATGCATTGAACAACAAGCCTTTTGATTCCAGTTAGGCTTCGATGAAGCAGAGAAGTTGTAACAACAGTGACCACCAATGTGGCTGTAATGGTGGCTCCAAAAAACAAGCTAAATTGCCACTAAATATTCAAAGGATTGAGCTGAAGTGAGCTGATCAAGATGTTTTCATCCACAGACCTTCAATTTGATAAACTCCACAACGGATTCAGTCATGTTACTACAATTAAACATTGGTTGGGGCAATGTTATGAAAGCATCATGTGCTATATATACTGCCAGTCAGATGTCAATCTGAGATTGACATTGCTCCCTTTTAGTGGAGAGGTATTCATGGCTAAGACTGGTAGCATGATGCAAAGCCTTACAGGCAACAATAAGCATTATCATCGGTTAGAAAACATATACTTCCACAATGAGGGCTGGAAGATTGTCAGTTTGCACTGATGAGTCGCTAAACAAGCAGATATGTACGTACTGAGTCCCACTGCTGTTTGAAATTGAATATTTTGTCAACATGCTTCTAATTCAATTTTCTTCTGTAAATTATACCAAAGTTCATTATTGCAAGTACTGCAACCATGCCCTGCGATATTTTGTTTATAATTAGACTGAGAAAGTGCAGAAAGAATGCTCACATATACAAAATTTTCAGAGTTTTGATTCTTAAGTTTTTTTGAGACTGTGCAAGAATTTTCGAGATATGACAATGGAGCAACCTTTCAGTCCAAACAACTCACAGTTGCATATTCGGATCAGATACACGCTTAGTAGTATGAGGTGGGATAGATAATTAAAATCATCAGTTTCAAGGTTGTACATAGGAATAGCCGCCACACGCACCACAGCACTATCCAAAATACTACCATCTGGACCACCACCAATGTCTGAATGACAAAATTCAATGATATCAAGTACTCTCATAAATTTATGCTAGACTCACCTTTACACTCCAAATTAGCGGGAGGAACTTGCTCCGCTGCGCCACTAGTAACTACCAGATAGAGATGTGCAACATGGATAAAGAGTAAAAAGTTTAGACCGTCCAAACCACTAGGCCGGCCGACAAATTAGACTGCTATTTGCTTGTCCACTAGTGTAAATGAGTCAACTTGCAAAACCAATGTTGGAATATTCAAAGTACGTTTACTATACTATCTATGGAACTCTTTATCTTTAGCTGTACTATACTTGTTCACTTTTCTCATTGTCTCCACTCGCCTCCACTTTTCATCTATCCAGAATTGGTGTATCTTTTCTCTTACTCTCCACCTATACTCTCACAGTAGCCACTTACAGTTTCCCTTTGTATCCACTCTACTTCTCATGATATCCACTTGCCTTGTATGTACTTATATCTTGGACTTGTATATAAGCTCCAGCTACTTACTAGTAATGCTAGTGGTGATTGCTCCCTCCTGATCTGTGTAATCAGTCTACTATAGTGCTTGGTGCACTCTGCTCTATCATCCTCTATTCCATATACTCTAACAAATGACTCTGGTTTGCACTGGAACACCTAAAGGATGTCGATATGTACAAACAGATTTCCCTGGTGGCAAGTATTCCAACATTTTATCAATTACGGGATTTAGTAGATGCATAAGTGTGGCTGCATCAGGTTTGGAAGGTGAGGTAGTGAGCCCAACTATAAAAGTATTTTCTGGTAAATAGTGAATCTTAGGTTGCAAATTCATACAGTATAGAACTATTGCTCCACATGATACAGTTTTTCCTATCATAATTTGCCAGTAAGTTCACTACAATATAGAGCACTGAATTAATTTTTGAATCATACCTGCAGTTTTATTTGTATAAGGATTGAACCAATTAATATAGAGGCTAAAGACCAAGTTGTACTTGCTATTGCTCAGATATACTTGTAGATCTTTCCATGCAGGACTATCATGGATATCATGCATATTGGCTCTAAATGATACTGGTGCTTGCATAGATGCCTGCTCTAGGTGGGTTTCAATTTCCTGCTGCCCAAGAAAAAATTCTAGCCATGTATCAAAATTCTGAGTATTATACAATGACTTTGGAACCATCCAAGATAGCTGACCAGATTGTTGAAGGCGCCATAACTCAGTATTACATCTATGGGATTGTGGGGATTCTTTCCAGTCATAGACCCAAGGAACAGGTCTGGAATAAATTGTATAGCATGATGGGCAACAAACTGTTCTGATGATATCTGGTTCATTGTTGTATGTGGAATAAGCTGTACGGATATCCATTGGAATTTGAATACCCGGCACTTTGATCTGAGCACCAAAGTTTGAGGCAAGAGCAACCTGCAAGAGCTCTAATGTTATAGAGACAATAAGCTGAATTGTCTTCAGAATGGCATTAGCTGCATCTTGGCTGACACCAGCCTTGAGATTGAGCCAGATAACCATTGTACAACAAAGCCAAACAATAATCATCTGCAAACCTGCCTATTTACCAGGAGCAATGCAGATAGCCCTGAGGAAGTCTGGAGCAATCCAGGTGACCTAGAGATCAGAGGGTATCTAGGTTGCCTGGAGACAAGTCTCCTGTTGGACCTTAAACCTAGACAATATTAAGATGCATAGGAGAAACATGGATACCCTTCAGGGATCACAAGATTAGTCTCAGACTAATCTTGGAACTATCCAAAAGGCTCTCAGTCAAACTATATCCCCCAAGATAGAGCTAAAGACAATTTAGTTGCTCTGTGATTAATTTAGGTTTCCCAAGAGGCATCCAGAGATATTCCTGAGCCATCCAGAGACATCCTTGAGCAGTCCAGAGACATCCCTGAGCAGTCCAGAGACATCCCTGAGCAGTCCAGAGACGGCTTTAAGCCGTCCAGAGGCATCCCTCAGCCATATACTGATATCCGTGAGATTCCCAGAGGCATTCTAGGATAACCCTGAGATTCCCAGAGGCATC